>JAZGTK010008065.1:0-18694 GCA_036877625.1 Ambastaia sidthimunki
GAAGAGGAAATGGTCTGGAGAAGGTGAGTGGGGATAGGGTCGAGCGGACAGGTAGTAGGGTGGCAAGAGAGGATGAGTTTGGAGACCTCCATCTCTGAGAGTGGAAGAAAGGAAGATAGAGAATTAGTTGTGCGTGGGGTGTGGTCGTCAGGTTGAGGAGTGGAGAATTGGCTGCTGATGGTTGATGTTTTTTGTATGAAGAATGTAGCAAAGTCATCGGCTGTGAGAGCAGATGACGGAGGTGGTGGAGGAGGACAAAGTAGTGAGGAGAAAGTTTTGAAAAGAGAGCGAGAGTCGGTGCAGTTGTTAATTTTGTTATGGTAGTAGGTTGTTTTTGCAGTAGAGACGTTTCCTGAGAAGGAAGTGAGGAGTGACCGGTACCTGTTAAGATCAGAAGGGTTATTTGATTTGTGCCACTTCCTCTCAGCAGCCCTGAGACTGGAAAGATGTTCACGGAGGACATCCGACAGCTATGGAGCAGAGGGGGTGGCACGTGCTGGTCTAAATGTCAAAGGGCAGAGGTTGTCCAGACAGGATGTTAGTGTGGAGCAGAGAGTGTCAGTAGCAGTGTTAATGTCCAGTCCTGAGAGCTGGGGGGGTTATGGTAGTGAGGAGGAGACTAAAGAGGACAGACGGAGAGGAGACAGAGAGCGAAGGTTTTGCCGAAAGGTGACACGTGGGGCATCACAGGTAGTGACAGCAGTGAGGTTGAGAGTGATCAGGAAGTGGTCTAAGGTGTGCAGAGGAGTAACTAAAGTGTTGTCCGTGGAATAGTAGCGTGTGAAGATGAGGTCCAGCTGGTTACCTGATTTGTGTGTAGCTGTAGTGGACAGTTGCTTCATGTCGAATGATGCAAGCAGGGTGTTGAAGTCGGTGGACTGGGGTTTCTCTGGGTGGATGTTGAAGTCACCAAGCACAACTAGTGGAGTGTTGTCCTCTGGAAGGTTGGACAGTAGCAGATCCAACTCTTCTAGGAAGTCACCCAGTTGTCCTGGGGGACGATAAATAACTACAACATGGATTTTAGCAGGGTGGGTAACCGTAATTGTGTGAGATTCGAATGAGCTGTAGGTACCAAGAGATGGTAGAAGTAGAAGTTTAATTTCCAATCTTTGGAGATGAGTAGACCTGCTTCCCTACTTTGTAGGGAATTGTTTCCCTACTACCTAGTTAATCAATTCCGCAGGCCACACCTTCTAACTTAGTAACAACGACCAAAAAAACCCCCCACGATGACAACGGGAACAAACGCGACTTTGCCACACGCTTGTTATATTACAATACAAACAATATAAACAAAACAACGCCTCCTGTCAACTAGCACTATGCTCAGACTAATGGAAAAACAAGCACAAACTTACTTACAAGCTGCTGTTCTCTTCTGTTTCTTAACTGTTTCTGTTTCTAACTTCTCAAACACGCTGTATTTACCTGGCTTTGGCCACGCCTTCTAACTTAGTAACAACGACCGTAAAAACCCGCCACGATGACAACGAGAACAAATGGGAACAAACGCGACTTTGCCACGCGCTTGATATATTACAATACAAACAATATAAACAAAACAATGCCTCCTGTCAACTAGCACTATGCTCAGACTAATGGAAAAACAAGCACAAACTTACTTACAAGCTGCTGTCCTCTTCTGTTTCTTAACTGTTTCCAAACACAAAAGCAGTTGTTTGGAGGAATGCCCACATGACTGTTTTCCAGCTGTTTTGCAGCAGTTCATAGTGACCACACCGGTCAGGTTTGGAATTACAGGAGGGTGAATGAACAATGTCATATTTTTTTTTATTTTTGAGTGAGCTATTTCCTTTAGGACAGAGGATATGTTTGCCTGGTACTCAGGTGTCACAATGCTACTTTGATTACACACTCGTTACATCCCTAACGGCGAGTCAAAATTTCAGTCACACCAGGATAGAAGCACACAATGACACAATCATTTGCCAGAACGAGCAGATTGCATGTAACCATCTCAGCCCGCTAGCTACTCCAACACTAGCCAGAAACCCAGGGGATTCAGCTGAACATCAAGTAACTTCTCTCGACGAGGCCTCAGAAAATACAAACTGCCTTTTGTACTGCTGAGGCTCTGCCATCATACTGACTTACTAATTAGAAAGTGAAGCAAGAGAAAAAGCAAGAGAAAAAGGAAAAAGGGTAATTAATGTATTGTTTATCATATCTTCCTCAGCCGAGAGACCATTGATCTGAGGGTGTATGTGTGTTTCCTTATCCTGTGTTTTATTAAACTGCAGATATGTTAACAGAAAAACCCACTATACGATCACATAGTACATAAAGACATTGGCTAGATTGTATTACTTTATTTCCATTAAATGAAATGTAAAATTAGTGTAAATGAATATGTAAATGTGTTAGGTACCTTTAATTTGTTTTGTTTTTTTATTTTGTGTTTAATATAAATTGTGTATGTTGAGAGATATGTTAAGTAAGGCACAAAGGAAATTTGTAAAGCTGGACTTTGTTTAAGAAGAATGTAGTTCGGCCTGTGATCTGAGAGAGTCAGCCGAGAGACCATTGATCTGAGGATGTATGTGTGTTTCCTTGTCCTGTGTTTTATTAAACTGCAGACGTGGTCCACCAAAGATCTGGAAGTCGGTGGTTCATTTGTGGTGCTGAGTGGAATTCTGCTACATGTGGGACATGTATACAATAAATTGCATTTATACAACAAGTTGCTAGCAGTGCATCCCATTCAACATGTTTTAAACATTGTGCAGCTGCATGAAACATGCCATAACAGGGAATGACAAAAATATCCTTCCAGCTATATCCACACTATATCAGAAAATGATAGATAGAGCGTCTCTCTCTATTCTGAGCTTATATGTCAGGTTAAAGCTACTCATTAAAGTTGCATGCAGCTGATTTAGATACAAGAGGCAGTAAACAGCAGGCTGAGGATCAGCCATGAAAGGTCCCAGCAATGATGTGATGATTCTTAAAGACTTCACTTCCTCATTCTGGCTCAGATTTTGGAGCCCCAAGGGCACCACCACCTCCAAGAGCGCCAGCGAGGAGGCCCCCAGCAAGAGTGTCGACACTAGCGAGAAGGCCAGCAGTAAGAACAACGACACTACAGAGCCCATCCTATGTTTATTAAACCCTGAAAAAAGAAAACTTAAGCAAACTTACCAGCTGTTTACAAAACCCTTAGAAATACCATCATAAGCAACTACATTTGTTGGATTCTGTGATTAATGAGGATTAAAGCAAGGACACTTGCTAAACTACGGCTTTAATAACAACAAATGAGCATAAATCATGTAATATCGCAGGCAACTGAGAAGGGAGAAATAAGAACTTTATCTTAACCGCACATATCTTAGAAATTACTTTTTTAAAAATGCAATTACAAGTGGTGTGGCCAGTGAGGTGGCAAAACCTTTGCCCATGGTGGCTGTGGCCACACCCTGGCACTGCCCCTGCCTCACGATGGCCTCTGAGAGATCAACCCTATGGCGAGAAAGAGAAGTTATCTCTTGCACCTAAAGGTGTCTCTAGCTATTCTATCAGTGTTGTGGAGAAACTAATTAAAATAGCAAAGCTACTAACCTAAGTAAATTTCTCAGTGGCATGACAGTAGTCCAGCTGTATTTAAAATAGTGTGCCTCCAGGAACAAGCTATTTTTCCCCCCAGCAAGTAGTACTGTAGCACTCAAATGCAGCATGTGTTGTCTGATCAGTGTGCAGACAACTGGTCAGATGAGTGGCCCGATCAGTTTGTTTCAATGAATTTATTTAGTGATTTTACTTGTAATGTTCTGTAGCAAAATTAATATTTCATCAAATATAGTATGCGCTTACCTTCCGTATGCTGGCAGCACAAGCAGGCTGGAACGAGGAGCCTCTTAAACTAACATACCGCAAAGGACTTAATACCCCCCTACAGGCTGGGATGGCCTGTCACGATGAGGGTAGATCTCTAGATCTACATCGACCTCTCCATATGCCTTGATAATCTCCTTAAAACCAGAGTCCCACAACTCCCCAGTCCATACCCTGCTACGCTACCTACCAATGAAACATCTGAGGAGCCCATGCAAGTCACACGTTCCCACCTAACACCTACAGAGAGGGAGCGCCGCATAAAGCAGCAGCTATGTTTATATTGTGGAGGACCTGGTCATCGCAGAATCAACTGTCCCAAGCTGAGATCCCCATTCAAACCTCTTGTGAATTCCAAGTCTCGTACCTCCTCCAGTCTCATTGTCCCTGTTATACTCAAAATAGGCGACACATGCCTTGAAACCCAAGCTCTAATAGACTCAGGGGCCGCTGGCAATTTTATTGATGAACGTTATGCCAATGAACATCATTTACCTTTAGTAACTGTTCCTTCTCCCTTGGCAGTAAAGGCAGCTAATGGCCGACCCCTGGGCACCGGCCGAGTTACTCGGACTACCATTGAGGTCACTCTGCGCGTGGGTCTCTTACATGAAGAGAATATCCAACTCCTTGTGATTAACAGTCCTAAGAATCCCATCATTCTAGGCTACCCCTGGCTCGAAGCTCATAACCCTACAATTTCCTGGTCACAGAAACAGATATCCCAATGGTCCCCTTACTGTTTAACTCACACCTCAGGTCATACAAACTAACCTTATCTCCTCTGAGCAGGAGGACCTGGCAGCACTACTTCCCTGAGGCTTTCAGCCAGAACAAGGCTACTGTATTACCACCACACCATCCTGGAGACTGTGTGATTGAACCGTCCCTGGCGCCACCATCCCTAAAGGGAGCATTTTCCCCCTGTCACAACCTGAATCAGAAGCCATGACTAAGTATATTCAGGAGGAATTGGCAAAGGGGTTCATCTGACCGTCTACCTCACCAGCATCAGCAGGATTCTTTTTCGTGAAAAAGAAAGATGGAGGTCTCCATCCCTCCATAGACTACAGGGGACTAAATGAGGTAACCATTAAGTACCACTATCCACTTCCTCTGGTTCCAGCCACTCTCAAGCAGCTTCGATCCACTACTATCTATACAAAACTATATTTAAGGAATGCCTACAACCTACAACCGCATACATGAGGGGGACGAATGGAAAACTGCTTTCTCTACAACTAATGGTCATTATAAATACCTTGTCATGCCCTTTGGGTTGTCATGCCCACTTCTGAAGGTATTCCCCCCCTCTAACATTGTGGTTTCTCCTATACAGTGGGATTTCATGACCGAGAACAACAAGGCTCTACAGAACGAGCCAGCTCCTCCTGAGTGCCCTCCCAACCTTACCTACGTTCCCCAGGCTCTGCGTCCCAGAATCCTTGACCAGGTACATTCCACCCCCAGCTCAGGACACTCTGGTATCACTGCCACTTATCATATACTGTGTAATTGTTTCTGGTGGCCTAAGATGCAAAGTGACACGATCCAATTTGTAAAGAACTGTGCTGTTTGTAATGCCTCTAAGTCGCCCCACCAGGCTCCTGCAAGTTTGCTCCAGCCCTTACCCATACCCAACCGACCCTGGTCTCATATTGCCATTGATTTTGTTACCGACCTTCCCCCATCACAGGGCAACACCTCTATCCTCTCCACTATCCTCTCTGTCATCGACCGTTTTTCCAAGGGCTGCCAGCTCATTCCTCTCCCGCAGGCTCTAGAGACTGCGGAGAAGCTGTGCGAAGTGGTCTTCCACTACTACGGACTGCCTGAAGATATCGTCTCAGATACAGGACCCCAATTTACCTCCAGGGTATGGACTGCTTAATATTCAAATTATTGAATATTAATGTAAGTCTCACCTCAGGTTACCATCCTGAATCAAACGGCCAGGTGGAACGCCTAAATCAAGAATTAACTTTTAGACTGAGATTGTATTGCAGCTCCCATCAGGAGGACTGGAGTCGTTTCATCATGTGGGCTGAGTACGCTCAGAACTCCCTGAGGAAACCGGTAACCAACTTTACACCATTTCAGTGCATCTTGGGGTACCAACCTCTGCTGTTCCCCTGGTCTGGAGAACCCTCCGACTTACCGGCTATCGACTCCTGGATAAGACGAAGTGAAGAAACTTGGAATGCTGCACACGTTCATTTAGAGAGAGCTGTCCGCAGAACAACCACTCAAGCTAATCGTAGGTGAACTCAGCATCCTCCCTATGCTCCCGGCCAATGGGTTTGGTTGTCAACCCGAGATCTCCGTCTCCGTCTGCCCTGCAGAAAACTAAGCCCCAGGTACGTGCGTCCTTTCCAAATCATTAGACAAATCACTCCTGTGTCCTACCGCTTACCTGCCTCATACCATATTTCTCCTACCTTCCATGTATCCCTGCTCAAGCCCGCTGGTGGTCCCCGTAAAGTGGAGGTCCTAGAGGGGACTGACGACCGAGGCCTCCCCCCCTCATTGTGGATGGCGAGGAGGCGTACAGGGTCAGTTCCATTCTGGATTCCAGGCGCCGAGGAGGGAGGCTCCAGTATTTGGTCGACTGGGAGGGCTACGGCCCTGAAGAAAGATCCTGGGTCCCAGCCGCTGACATCCTGGACCCCTCACTCATTGAGGACTTTCACAGAAACCACCCAGATCAACCAGCACCCCAACCTCGTAGAAGACCTCAGCATCGAACTGGCCCTCGCATCAGGAGCTGCTCGCAGGGGGGGGATTGGGGGGGGGGCTCTGTCACGAATTCAGTCCCTGTGGCTTCCTCTACTGACCGCCAGCGGGAACCATCACCCGAATTCTAAGACTCCATTTCCCATCAGCCCCGTACCTGGCCACGCCCTTCCCAGCTGGCGGCCATTTTCTCATTAGCCCCAAGCTATATAACTCACCTGCTGATACAGACCCATTGCGAAGTCTAGTTTTGCCCTGGCAGCTATTCTGAGCGTTTTCTCTGGTGTCTGTCTGATTACGTTGTTAAATAAAGCCTGCACATGGATCTTAACAAGTCTGAGACCTCATTACACTTGTATTGTAGCTAACTACTTTAAAATGGTGGCTAGACTGCAATTTAACTACTTAAAATTATTTGTAACATGTCAGTTGAAAAGCAAGAGTATAGTCTCCCTAGTAGTTTCTGACTTTTACGTTTTTACAGTATCCTGTTTTTGGATTTCTATGTTTTACAATCACTATTTGGACAATAGAGCACCAGAGTCACGGTTTGTTTAAAACACAATAAATCTGAAAGACAATAAAGCTCATCCCTTAGGAATGGCCACCCTCCGCTGACTGCCCATTTATAGAAACGCTTCAAAACAATCTAGTTAAGACTCACTTTAGCACTGAGCATATCTGTAGAGCAGAAAAAAAGTGGAGGGGCTCTCTGGCCCCCAGGGTCCCCAAGGAGCCGCCCTATAGAGGTGAGGTACTTTAGAAAGCCTGTAATGCTTTGATGTGGTTTGAGCTTCAGTGATTTGAGATTAGCTCCGCTGAGAAATATGGAATATGTGCTCCGAATTCTGATGGCAGGCCAGGAAGTCAATCAAATTGCCCAGCACTGCTTTACTTATGTAAGAAGGCTTAGTTACAGTCAGATTTTGATAAAATGCCTTTTTCCCCAAGTTTATTTTTAAGGCTAATGAATGGGAATGTTTTTGGACACATTTGGTAATGATGTGGTTATATTCTCTAAATATAGTCAAAGGAATGTTCCGGCTTCAGTTCAGCTATAGCTCTATCTACGGCATTTACAATGGAAGTCTGTGGGCATTGGATGTGTTTTACAAGCAGAAATGTGAAACTTTTGTTAATGTAATGTATTAAATATAAGTTATGTTCTTGGTTGTACAAATTTCCTTTAAATTCATTATAAAATAGTTTAATGTCATTTTTCTAATATTGTTAAGAACGTTTAATTGCTTATTTGTGCGTTACATAAAAAAAGTGTTATGTGCATTTTGAAAATTAGTTATGTTTGATTGGCATACCTGCGTCATGACGTCATTGCACGTCTCAATAGGTGGCGCGCCTGTGATGCGCTTCATTAATGTTAAATACAGAGTCAAGGAAGCCATCACTGCAGCGCTAGTCTTTAACTCGTCATTAATCTTCGCTATTATACTTTTTTTCAGGTATCTATAGAACAAAATGCACAAAATACACTTCCTGGTTGAGTATAAATTCTGTTCAGTGTGATGATAATGAGTTATATGTGTTAAAAGCAGTTTGTCTGACTCAATTAATAGTGTGTCATGAGTTTAGTGTGCGAAAGCACATGGTTAGCAGGGTGTTTGCTTCGCAGTTAGCCCGTTATTCATGATTAATGGTCAGTATGTCGATGTTATATGAGAATTTGTCATGTTTCAAAGTTAGAGTAATCTTATCTCGATGTTATATGAGAATTTGTCATGTTTCAAAGTTAGAGTCATCTTAAACTTGTGTTTAAAGACTCTAGTGTTCATAGCCAGTCATTACTGTGAAAAAGAAGTGATACTTGCATTGATGATGTAATGTGCTGAACTTTTCAGTGATGGAAGCCATCACTGCAGCGCTCGTCTTTAATTCGTCATTAATTTTTGCTATTATACTTCTTTTCAGGAGTACTACATTAACACATTATATCGATTGTTCTAAACAAAAATGTTTGATATTTGAGCAGCCTAAATCATTTTTTGAAGGTGAAACTACTTTTCTTGGCAGGTTAATGATTATGCATTATGTGAATTGCTATGAAGCACTGTTTACATTACTGCTGTACATTGTCCACCCACAGAAAGTTACGCCACAACTCCTTCTGTGACCCTTGCACATATAATAGTGCATACAAGAGAGGACGCAAACAATGCTACATTTTTTTTTAAAACTTATCCCAAAATGTTGTTTGTTGGTTTAGAATTTGTTTGACCACCATTATATTCTAATTTCATCCTGCTCTCTCTTTCTCTCTCTCTCTCTCTCTCTCTCTCACCCCTCCTCTTTTTTCACCTATCCTGCTGCACTATTTGTCATAGTATGGTTTCTGTAGTGTGTGGCTTTAAATGTTTCTCACCTGCACCGTCTGTCTCCTCAGGGGTGCATCCTTCACACACACTCACACACACTTCCTGTCGATCTGGTGAAAGGCCAGGGGCAAAATACTGTCATGCTCGACCGAACTGGTGACTCGCTGTGAAGGATCAGTGGACAGAAAAGCCACATAAAATATTTGCTGCTAAATATAAACCTCAGCCTTCTCTTTCTCTCTCTTCCTCACTATTTTTTCTCTTTGTCTATGTCTTCGTTCCGTCTATATGCACACAGATCTCGGAGGTATCTATGTGCTAAATGAAAGGAATTAAAAGTCAAGTCTTGATTGTCAAAGAAGTAAAACTGCAAGAGAATGTTGCTCACCCTGAGGTATGCAAGTTGCATGCAGGACTGCAGTGATGCCACTGCAGACAGTTTTTTATTGATATCTGATATAGATTGGATCTTGTTATGTGCAAATTCTGACTGTGGTCCTGTGAGGTCCTGTAACCCCAGCCTCTGTGAAAGCCCCCTCGTCACAATTGTGAGACATATTGTCCAAATAATGAGAAGCATGACAAAATGTAAGCATAATAAATGAAGACATACAGTCACAGCGTGGCAATTTTCAGAATTTTCCTAATTACCATTTCTATTGACGTTCAAACATTAGAAGCCTGTAATCTTCCCCAGGCTGTGTGTACATTAACAGTAAAAACAGACATCAAATTAGATATTTCTTAATTATGCATAATTACATGCAGTTAACCATAAACCTAACCCTAAGTAACCCTGGTAAGTACATGATGTTAATTTATATTATTAAGTACTTAAATGTATATCATACTGTAACAAGAACACCTTAAAATTATGTGTAACTCAATCAGGTCATCTTTGTTCACATTCAGTCTGTTAAAACCCTATTTATTTTTTGCTGCAGAAGATCCCCTATGACTTTCACTGTATTTAAAACAAAATTTTCCTAAATGTCATCTTTTGTGTGTCAGAAAAAGAAGGTCATTTGGGTTTGGATGACATGAAGGTGAATATACAGTATGTTGACAGAATAAACTATTTTTTTTAACAGTCTTGATGTTTGATATTTATAGAACATGATCTTAATCCTCAACAGAAGCATCTTTTAGATGACAAATCAAGCAGTGAGCTCTGAAAAGTTATTTATATGAGAAAGTTTGTAATGCCAGTCGTCATTAAAAAACAACAGATGCTCTGATCAAAAACATCCCAAAAATATATCCCAAAACATATTTCCACAGAAAAACAACTACAATTTTGATTGCTAAGATCTTTTCTTCAATGGCATGAACAAACATTGAAAAAACATCAGAACGATCGATCAAAAATCCCCTGCAACCATATGAACAATCACATTTAAGTTATAACAAAGCCATTCCTATAGCCACCTGTCAGCCAGCACCCTTTCTGACCTGTTACAGATATGTCCCTTTGCCAAATACACAATACAGAATTACTGTTAATTCAAAACAAGCCAATAAATATGGATAAGCAAGACAGGCCAAACAGATCAGGGACTGGTTCAATATTATCAATAACACATTTATTACAGCTAACAAAAATATTCTGCCTCTCCCCGCAGTCATCTGTTTTTTAAATGAGGAAACATTTCCATTAGTGTTGGCTTAACACTTATTCAGCATGTAGCTGCATGTTTCCCAATGAATCATAAAACTGCAGTTTTTCTCACCAAGCAAATACATTGTACTTCAGAAAATCATACCAGCACCTTGATATTGTGTTTGTATCAATCAAATGTGTATGATCAACTTTTTAAGCATATTGTTGGTGTATTATATCTGATCTAAAGTGATCACATTTATTTCAAACAATCTTTCAATCTTTTCAAAAACACAGTTTTTTATACTAAAGAGATGCCATAACTTATCACATAAGACCACACTCCAAAAACTGAATGCAGCTGTTAAGGAGATATTTCTACCTGCCCAGATCCTGAAAATAATTTAAATTGGCATTCCCTGTACCTTTGGTCACACTATTTGGTCACACTGCATAATAAGATTTAATTCATTAACATCTGCTAATTTAATGAAACAACATACAATAACAACAACAGCAAAAAAAACAATACTTTCACAGCATTTGTTGATCTTATAATGTTTAAGATGTTTTATATATGATTATAAGAGTTTTAACTTTTTTAATATTGTAATTTTAATATTTTTTAATATGTAATTACTATAGTAATAACAGTTAATTATGCATAATTGCATGCAACTAAACCAAACCCTAATCCTAACCATATAGTAGGTACATGTTAATTATTATTACTCAGTACTCAAATAATTACACTGTAAAAAGGGCACCAAAGATGCTGTAAAACATTGTTGTTTATTGTTATTCACAATACAAAATGCTAGTAAATTTAAAGAATTTTGTGGTAAAGTGATGCAGGTTAATACTGAGGGTTAGTATAGTATGAGCAACAGTAATAGTAATATAGTAACACCATTAATGATATTGTATGTAGTTATATGTAAGTGTATGAATTTCTCTCTTCCTCTGCAGGCCTAATCATATGTGAGGACAGCCTCTCTCCACCCTGCTGTTATGAATTTGTTGGCCAGGCTATTCGTCATGGCAACAGAGAGAGAGAGATGGACAAAAAGATCCCAGAAGAGATCAATACTTGCTTGCCCATCCCCCAGCCCTCGTCAGTACCTGCACATCTTATAACAGTTTAACACAGAGCAACATGGCGCACATACACTCGCACAGCTAATGGCACCTCTATACAGCCTGCTTACAGAGAGACCACACAGTTCTGAATCATCCTGCAGTGCAAGGCTGAAACAGACATCAAAGTAAATTTTCATGACAGTATTATTAGTAAATCATTTTTAGCATATGGAATGACATAAGGAAATAATGACAGAATTATGGGTAAAATATTTCAATGGCAACCAACGATATATCAGAAAATTACCACACTGTCTTAACAAATAGATCAAATTTTAACACTTGCAACATGTTAGACAGTCAGTCCAAAAGACTGATTTGACAAAACAAACCAGAATTGGGTATAATGAAAATAAAGCCTTGTAACACTTGTGTGCACCTTGTGCACATTGTCTGGAAACGTTCAGAGTTGACACTGAGGGGCAGAGTTTTTTTTTACTTCTGGGCATAATGACATCACAAAACCAGAACGAAGAGAGCTGTAGTTCCTTCCAGCCATTTATTTTACTCCTTTAAAAGCAATTTCGGAATATCTTTCTTTGGAATAAGCTTTTAGCATTGCAACTTTGCAGATATTATTTATGATCAAACAGCAACATTATATACTAATGAAAGTTGAAAAAGTGAAAACGCTAACAGGACCCCTTTAAATGTATAATTACACTGAAACAATGACATCTTAAAATAAATCATAACCCAAAGCTTTTTCACACCCAAGATGCACTGTAGAAGATCTGCTCATGAAGGGAGAGGGCGCAAGGTTTTTAAACCCACGGCCAGGCCCGCCGGGGGTGATGCTCCGCCGGGCTGGGCCGTGGAGCGCCATGGCACGGGTCGGCAAATCCCGGTGCTTGTCCGCAGCGCGTCCGGTACCTACGTCACACTTCTCTCTGCTCTCCAAGCGAGGCTTGTCCACGCTCACCGTTAATGATCCTTCCGTAGGTTCACCTATGAAAACCTTGTTATGACTTTTACTTCCTCTAGATAGTCAAGTTTGATTGTCTTCTCGGTGCTCCGCCAGGGCCCATGGGAGCCACGGCGGGGCCGATATGAGGACCTCACTAAACCATCCAATCGGTAGTAGCGACGGGTGGTGTGTACAAAGGTGAAGGACTTAATCAATGCAAGCTTATGACCCTCGCTTACTGGGAATTCCTCGTTCGTGGGAAACAGTTTCAAGCCCCAGTCCCCATCATGAGCGGGGTTCAGCGGGTTACCCGTGCCTCTCTGCACAGGGCAGACACATGCTGATCCGCCCATTGTGGCATGCGTGCATCCCCAGACATCTAAGGGCATCACAGACCTGTTATTGCTCCATCTCGCGTGGCTGAATGCCACTTGTCCCTCTAGGAAGTTGGACGCCGACCACACGGGGCCGCGTAACTATTTAGCATGAGGGAGTCTCGTTCGTTATCAGAATTAACCAGATAAATCGCTCAGAGAGAATCTGTCAATCCTTTCTGTGTCGGGGCCGGGTGAGGTTTCCCGTGTTGAGTCAAATTAAGCCACAGGCTCCACTCCTGGTGGTGCCCTTCCGTCAATTCCTTTAAGTTTCAGCTTTGCAACCATACTCCCCCCGGAACCCACAGACTCATCATGGGAATAACGCTGCCGGATCTCGGGACGGCATCATTTACGGTCGGAACTACGATGGTATCTGATTGTCTTCGAACCTCCGACTTTCGTTCTTGATTAATGAAAACATTCTTGGCAAATGCTTTCGCTCTCGTCCGTCTTGCGCCGGTCCAAGAATTTCACCTCTAGCAGCGCAATATGAATGCCCTGCCATCCCTCTCAATCATGGCCCCGGGTTCAGGAAACCTACAAAATAGAACCGGAGTCCTATTCCATTATTCCTAGCTGAGGTATTCAGGCGGACTTGGCCTGCTTTGAACACTCTAGTTTATTCAAAGTAAATGCTCTGGGCACCGGGAGGCAGGGGTCCGAGACAGGCGGTGGCACGCCTTGCGGCAGAGATCCAACTATGAGCTTTTTAACTGCAGCAACTTTAATATACGCTATTGGAGCTGGAATTACCACGGCTGCTGGCACCAGATTTGCCCTCCAGTGGGTCCTCACCCATGGGTTTAGGATACGCTCATTCCAATTACAAGGCCTCGAAAGAGACCTGTATTGTTATTTTTCATCACTACCTCACCAAGTCGGGAGTGGGTAATTTGCGCATATGCTGCCTTCCTTGGATTCCATGGCCACCATGGTAGGCGCCAATCATACCATCAAAAGTTGATAGGGCAGACATTTAAATCAGTCATCCCCAAGCGATCGGAGCGATCAGCTTGAGGTTATCTAGAGTCACCAAAGTGGCCGGGGGCGCCAGAGCGTCGCCCGGTTGGGTTTTGGATCTGATAAATCTGGTGCTCATTTGCATGTATTAGCTCTGGAATTGCTACAGTTATCCAAGTACGGGTGGAGCGATCAAAGGAACCATAACTGATTTAATGAGCCATTTGCAGTTTCACTGTACCGTCCGTGTGCACTTAGACCTGCATGGCTCTAAGACAAGCATATGTTACTGGCAGGATCAACCAGGTAGCTGGCGGAGGCCGTGGGCGGAGACCGGCTGTGCGTGGCATACCGCTGGGGTCGTACCGCTGGGGTTCGGGTGGGCCGGAGCCCCGGGTGGCGACACACAGCACAGGGCGGGGTGGAACAGACTGCCCACAGTGGCCCGTGAAGGGACCGGGGCAGAGGCCTACCTCTGGCGCTTCTTGGTTTCCTTTCAATCATCTGCTCACACAAGGCCTAAAGGAGAGAACACAGGTAAAATTCAGGATAGCCCTGTTCCCTAGAGGTCAAAGAGCATGTGTGAATAATAAATGCCATATACTGACCCTTCAACCTCGAAGGGAACAGGGGTCAGGAACACAAAGTAATAGTTGTAATTCTCTTTTCTGATGATATAAACATCAGAAAAGAGAAAAATACCCTCATTAAATGCATGACACATGAATCGTTTCCACTGAGAATTTGATGAGCTTATTCCACAGAGATTGTTTGTAAGCTAATGGAAGTGTGTTGTTTTCTGTTAGAAAATATTGTCCCTGCCCCGTAAACTTTAAATGAAGAGCTTTAACTTTATGCCTGCTTGTAAATGTAGCTTAGTAGAATGTGCTTATGTTGTCTTTTAAGGAAAGATGTTTTATGCTCCCTCATTTATGTCACTTTGGATAAAAATGACTACTAAATGAATAAAGGCAGTGATTTTTATTCCTGGACCTGAGGATCCACAACCCTGCACATTTTGTACATCTCTGATATGATTGGGACCCCTTCAAAATTGTTATATGCACACTACAAATTATATTACTATCTAAAAGTCTACAGTTAAACACAAACCTTAAACCAGACAAAAAATAAACAACTTCATTTGCAGCGTGTTGCAGGTAAATTGGAATTCTAACCCTAATCATTTTCCCAGGAAAAATCAGACAGCAGTGACATTTGGTGCCTCCTTCAATGTAATTCTATGAGATTTGACATGTCTTCCAGACAAAAACCATAGTGACAAATCACATTATATGCATTATATTATTATGCACCAAGGTGTGATACTACCCTCCCATCAAGACATCTCTGGAGAGCTGCCCAATGTATTATGGGATATGAAGTGCCTTCGAACTGTTTGCTAAACAGAAGGTGTGGAAATATCTTTAGTAATTCCATTGTAAGTGTTTTAACAGAGAAACATGCAGACTTGCTATTGAAATATTGAACCAGCTGTGTTGATTTGAAATGTTTCTGTCTGTCTGTTACAGCCAAGAGGATGCGATCACCACACACACTCCAAGACCCTGGCATCAATAATGAAAGCAAATTTACTTTTATTTGATATATCACAGGATACTTCATTCATAGTGGCCTATTCATCATTGCCAGCGTTTGCACTTTCAAGCATCTGAGCAGAGAGAGGTGCATTAGAAAGATGGAGACAGTTATTAGATTACAGCAGGCCTGTGTGTCACCCCACTCTTCACAAGCTCACAACTTCTCCGCTATTAGGCTTGCATGCATTTATCCACTCTTTATTTCTCTCTCTCTCTCTCTCTCTCTCTAGCACATACACAAATGATTTTTGTAATTACAAAAGTAATTAAATGAAGATGTGCCCAGATGTCCCCAACAGGAGGTTTTATCAAATACAGCTAACATCTTCCCCAATGCTAAATTTACCTCCATACCCAACCCGTCCCACAAACACACACACCATTGTAAAGGTTCTCTGTGTTCACTAGTTTCCTTTAATATAAACTAATAATCAACAAATTTCTGAGTTTAAGACTACATACACTCCATAGCTAATAATTACAAACAATATAGCCTTTAAGTCACTTCTAAAGAGCTTGACCCAGTCAGATATAAATCTGCAAGGTTAAATCAGAGCTGGTGTGCGTGAGTGTGTGTCCTCCCTGTGTCTCTCTGTTTCTCATCGTCCTGATTGCCTGATGCAGTGGTGAGCAAGCTTAAGTGAATTGCATCTTCAATCTTCTCCAATCACTTAAGGCTGCAGTGCAGCAATTCTCCATCCATCATCTGTGGCCTGAAACATCTGGCATATCAGCAGCATGAGACCCACAGATAAATGATAGTTAAAGGTATGATAGCATTCAGGCAAAAAAAAGAGCCAATAGCCTGGACCAAAGGAACCAAATTCTACATCTGCAGGACTCCAAAATGTTTACACATGTAAGCCACACTTAAAATGTCTAAAAGTCAGTGCATTAGATAACGAAATGTCACATCCCGTGCAAACAAATCTTTCCCTATCTTTCTTTCAAGGGTTAAAGTAAATTCACTTTTTTGAACCCTTATTACAATGACTTTTAAAGTCAACAGAAATTGTGTTCACTGTTTATGTTTCCTAGTGAAATAAAATATCTGTCAAGAAAAATGTAGGGCAGGTTTTTATCCATTGGGAATTACTAAGATGGTTAAAGTGTGTGGAGCAAGTGTGTGTAAAAATGTGTCCAGGGGTTAGAGGGGAAGTTCTGAAAATAAGAGGGATGTCAGCCAGAAAAACCCTGATTCAGGGGTAGAACAAAATAACACTTTGATAAACGATTACAAAGACCATTTTTTTTCTTTGAAATAACATGCACCAATGGATCATCACAACAAGACCAGGAACATGTACTTATGTATAAACTGTACCTGTGTACATTATTGCACATACTCCTTGTTCACACTGTATGCACTGAATATATTTTTTTTTGCAAGCTGTACATTTAGGAGTATAGCTTTTGTACAAACTGTGTACATTTACTGTGTATATTTTTAGTGCAAACTTGACATTTATTGTGTGTATTCCTTGTGCACATTGTGTATACCTTACAGTCATGCTGTCTATACGTTCTGTGTTTCCTGTGTATATACTGGGTATAACGTGTATTGTTGTCTGCATTGTATTTTGCGTTGTCAGGTGCACACTCTCAAGCCTTTTACTCAATATGGCATTTGTGCTGTTGGTGATGTGACAGTAAAAGTAATTACATTTTGATTTTAAAGGGATAACCCCAAAATGAAATGATTCTTCCATCATTTACTAACCCATATGTCATTCCAAACCTACATGACTTTTTTGCTTCTGAGAAACACCAAAGAAGATATTTTAAAGTTGGTAACCAAACAGTGGCACCTTTTGACTTCTACTGTATGGACACCACTGAGACATTTCTAAAAATATCTTCTTTTGTGTTCCACTCAACATGAAAATAGTCATACAGGTTTGAAATGATATGAGGGTAAGTGAATGATAAAAAATATTTCAGTTTTGGGGGAAACTGAAACCTTTGATCCCTTTACAAATATTATTTCCCTCGCACTGGTGAGAAGATATACAGTATATCTCACAAATCAAGCTATTTCTGCAAATCTGTGATACTTTTAATTTAGTATTTGTAAATGTATGTGTAAAAGCTCCAGCCAATAACAAACCTCAGAGATGTATAAGAACCAATGGGCAGTTATCATGTAAGGAAAGATGAGTTGTGGGTCACATCTCCAGACTATCGTTGTTTTATGAGTCTCTGTTCAAGCACAGGCCTGACTTCAGGGTTCTTGGCCATATGACACTGGGACTACAGAGGCTTATTACTAAATGCTTGACCTGCGTCCAACCCCTTTTACAATGGTGCAAGAAAGCTATCTGCTGATGGCTCGCTCCTCATCCCATGATGGCAGCCACATAGTAGATTAATCTGTTCCATAAAAAAAGAAATGAATTAACTGACATGTTAAGTGGTAAGATAATTTTAAAACAGCAAAATGAAAGGAGAGAAAAGGTGACACTCAACTGATGTTGGTGAATAACAGTACTGGTGTAATTTTTGTATTTGAGTTGAACCTACAGTATGTTTGACAGTTGTTCGGCAATAAAAAAGTACCAGTACTGACACACTGCATTGTAAAGGCAAAAAAACTATAATGCTGTGTCCTTCATTATTCCTAGACATTGTTGTCTGTCTGCATTCACTATCTATTTGGCTTAAGCGCTGTAAGCAAGGCGCCAGTTTTGCCTTAAAAACAGCAACCCAAAACATATAGAAGCTGCATCCATATGGTCTACAAAGAGTTCTGCGTCTAGTTCTTTAATAGGTCTTGGCCTATATTCCACATCTTGATAGCTTTGTGTGAGCTTGATAGCTTTGTGTTATGTGCAATGTTAGTCTTAATTACCATAACAGACAAATTAATGTACAGCCTCATAATATAATATCATCAATTGGTCATCAATCCTAACCAACTGTGTCACAGTCTGGTATGGGAGCTGCTCTGTCGCGGAGCGCAAGGCACTGCAGCGGGTGGTGAAAACTGCCCAGCGCATCACCGGAACTCCACTTCCTGCTATTGAGAAGATTCATCAGAGACACTGTTTGCGTCGAGCACGCAGTATACTCAAAGACTCTTCTCACCCCGCCCATAGACTGCTCTCTCCCCTGCCTTCCGGCAGGCGCTTCAGGAGCCTGAGGACCAGAACCAGCAGACTGAGGAACAGCTTCTTTCCAAGAGCTGTCTC
>JAZGTK010008066.1:0-13613 GCA_036877625.1 Ambastaia sidthimunki
CCAGCAAAAAGGATACACAATTGACTATTAGAATGTGGGGGGCTAATAATTTTGATCCTGGTAGTTTTTGTGTTTTGTGTAATATTTTCATTTCTGTGTGGAATATAAAATAATGTAAGCATCCCAAATAAAACTAGGATGTCTAAAAAAGCTGTGTTAATTTTTTTTGCTCTGGTTAAAAGCACTTTTGAAATACTTTTAAAATAATTACTATTTTGTAGGGGGGCTAATAATTTTGTCCTCAACTGTAGGTTGTAAACAACCTGGAGAATTTCTTCAAAAGCAGCAAAACTGTTTGTTCATGAATAAAAGCATGCACACAAACTTTTTGACGGCTTCTCCTGGTGACAGCGAGGTGACCACGGAGCTGCCAGGCTGTGAGACGTAGAAGAGCTGCTGTTCATTGCGGGAGGGAGCAATCTTACATTCATGCTCGTGACCCCACACCACCAGATCCAAGAAATCATCCAAAAATTGTTCTGGAATGTAGTTAGTCGCTCCATGTTTACTCCTGAAAACACACAAAAATCAATGCAAACACATTTAAAAAATCTTTAAAGAAACTGCATACTGCTTTTTCCTAGCTAAAATACATTCTTTTTTGAGCACATATCTTGCTTTTCATGCACATGATTGTGTTGAGAAACAGATGTCAAAGCTCAAAATTAAACATATAAATACCATACATACTAGGGACAGACATTTTTCAATAAAGTTGTATTTGAATGTTTTAGTTAATCAAATTTTTGAATATTATATTTAAATAATATTATATTTATAATATAGCCATCACAACAGAAATAATATAATAATTATATTTAATTAATCATTAAAATTTAGTCACTTCAAATCAGGCATTGATCCATTTCGAGAAAAACAAGAATATCCCGAATATCAAGAGTCGGTTTAGCCTGTTAACAGTGAGCTCGGCTGCAGAGGATGCAGAAAATACTTCAGAGACTTACATTTTCATTTACATGACTGGGTACTTTGTCTATTTTTACTTTGATAACAAATATAGTTCCAAACAGGGCCAAAGCAAAATTATGTTACTTGGCAACAAACCCAGAGTCTAACAGCCTGTCTGAAACAGTATGAGAAACACTTACAAAGAAATACAACTGTCCAATGCAGTTTGAAAGACCAGAACTAACTGTTATATAATGCCACAATTAACTGATAGCATTTCAAGTTTCATATATAAAAAAACTGAAAAAAACCTGTTTTGATGGATGACAAATAAGTTGAACCAGCTGTCTTCGTCCTCTTTGGGCCTAAGCATGGTCACCTGGTTATTTATAAACATCCGGTACAGCCTCTCATCTGGAATGGAACCTAAAATGACAGAAAACCTCACTTCACAACTTACTGCAAAATGTGCACCTCACTGCAAACCTCATTTTAAGGTTTATCTATAGTACAACCACACAAAAAGAAATCCCTAATAAGGGGCCAATCATTGAAAGTGTGTAGGCACTATGTAGCCAACACAATGTTCAGACCAGGGGCCCGTTTCAGAAAGGTGGTTAAGTGAAAACTCTGAGTATGTTAACCCTGAATTATGGAAAACTCTTGAGTTATCGGTTTCAGAAACCGAAAACACGGGGTAAGCCAAGCCAGTTTCTGAAAGAGAGTTAACCTATCCCCTGAGTCAGTTACCGTGGTAACTTACTCTGTGAACCTAACCTGGTCGGGAGCAGGTTTTCTTCATTAAACCCGGAGTTTCTTTCGGTCTCCTCCCCTTTTTTTCTCGCCTACAAGTGATTATGCATAAACCAACGTAAAACCTTTAAAAAATTAAATAAATCAGGTCCGACCGACCCAAGGTCAGACCAATCCAAATTTGAACAGCTGGTGGTGTTAAGCTTTAAAAAAAACATAAAAAGCACTGCTGTTTAGCTGTGCAATCAATAAAACAAATTAGTATTTATAGAACAACAGTGTAACAAACTGAGTTGTTTAGCTGACCACTGCAAAATACGAAAAGGTGTAATTTACATAGAATTATCTGCATTATACCAAAGGAAAGTGATTGGCAAATGCAGTTAACAATTTCATGGATTGCAACGACAGTAAACTGCATGGAGCAGATGATGTCTTGTAAAAAGCGATTTGCAAGTGCAGATGTTTTCATTAAAAGCAAAGTCAGGAACAGCAATTTTGCAAGAAAATGTGTTTTACAATAGTTTTCAAGTTTGCTGCTAAGTGCAAAAAATTAAAAATAATAAGTTTCCTTAGAACACGAGTGTGAAATATGTAGTCGCTACAAACAAGACTAACTATAGACGAACAATACAATATGACATAATACAAACAAAGAAAAGCAGGAAAGATAGAGAAAGTAAAAGAATGGCAATATCACAGGCAACTTAACACATCTGCACGAACCATCAAACTATCATTAAATCACCTTTAGTAAAAAGGGGTCCTATAGCCTTAAGTATCAACTGATGGCTGAACGGATACTTGCATTGGCTCTTTGTGAGGCGGTGAGGTCGCAGAGTGCAGTCGCAAGTGCAATTGCTGGAAGATGGTCCTAGAGAGTTTGCGAGGTTGCAAACTCTTTGAGCGAGGTTGCCACCTCTTGGGCGAGGTGGCTCACTCCTGGGCGAGTTGTCAAAACATCCTGGGCACTGGACTGGCCCGGACTGGACTAGACAAAGAAAGTTTGGATAACGGCCGTTCTTAACCTTTGGGATGCCCCATCCCCGGCCTGTAATTATCCAATGTTAAGGTGTGCGGGTCGAGCGGGAACAGGGCCTTTGTTTCAACCCAACACCTCATTTGCATAGTGAATGGGGCTTGCAGAGTTTGTGTTAATAATGTGAGAGTTATTATTTAAAGATGTAGATGCCAGCTATGGTATCGTGGCCTACACCAATGATCAGGAATTTCAAAGAGCATTGTTTCAAGACTAAACATGACGGGGTTTAACACACATACAGAATAATGATATTATAATTGCATAATATAAGCACAGAATATAAGAGTAATATAGCCTCTCTGTTTAAAACAGGGTGGCATAACATGGATACAGACATGCCATACAGAAATATACATATATACATTTAGAACAGCTTATTTAGTGATATGACTTGGATATGAGGGGTTTTCACTGATGGCTTAGTTAAACATCTGGCTCTCCTACAAATATTTCCTAGCCCAAGATCTCTGGTTCCCCTGATGGAATGCTTTTGAAGCTGGGGAGGCTGTCTAAACCATCACCCATTTACGATCAGCAAAAGGGGCGAGGGAAACACTGAGTCTACCCTAGCACCACTTAGTGATCCAAAAGAGCATTAGGAAAACACAGGTTTCTGACCTATTGCCAATTTTACGACTAGCAACAGGGTGAAGGAGCTGATAAGATCTTTGGGAATGGCATGGTTTATTGGGACCCTTGGCCCCCCAGTGGGTGGCTGGGGTTCCCACTCCCCATCCAAGTCATACCTGGGGCTGTTACAATCCAGATGGCTCCTGACCCTCATGTGGCCTCACGACCACACGCTACAATACCTTTTTGTCGTCATACATTTCAGTGAGGATTCACCCAATACTCTTATCCTTTTTTGCTCCTTGTTGTTTTGCCACCATTATTTTTTTAAATATCCATATCAGTGGGATATAATAGTGGAGAAACCCCCAACTGCTATATTTAAAAAAAAAACATCAACTGAAAGTGTTTTACAGTGCTTTCCATGGTTTGTTCTTGCCTTATCATCTTGTATTTGCAATTATCAACATTTTTCTTACTTCAATATTTTCAATGTACTATTTCTCATTATTTTGAATTTACGATTTCTGGACACTTTTCCTCATTATTTTGTATTTACGATTTCTAGGCACTTTTCCAACGGCACACCTGGTGTTTTCTCAGTGCATTCACACATACACCGATCAGGCATAACATTATGACCACTGACAGGTGAAGTAAATAACACTGATTATCACTTCATCACGGCACCTGTTAGTGGGTGGGATATATTAGGTAGCAAGTGAACATTTTGTCCTTAAAGTTGATATGTTAGAAGCAGGAAAAATGGGCAAGCATAAGGATTTGAGCGAGTTTGACAAGGGTCAAATTGTGATGGCTACACGACTGGGTCAGAGCATCTCCAAAACTGTAGCTCTTGTGGGGTGTTCTTGGTCTGCAGTGGTCAGTATCTACCAAAAGTGGTCCAAGAAAGGAACGGTGGCTGTGGCCTCTTTCAGCAGGATAATGCGCCCTGCCACAAAGCAAAAATTGTTCAGGAATGGTTTGAGGAGCACAACAATGAGTTTAAGGTGTTGACTTGGCTTCCAAATTCCCCAGATCTTTATCCAATTGAGCATCTGTGGGATGTGCTGAACAAACAAGTCAGATCCATGGAGGCCCCACCTCGCAACTTACAGGACTTAAAGGATCTGCTGCTAACATCTTGGTGCCAGATACCACAGCACACCTTCAGAGGTCTAGTGGAGTCCATGCCTCGACGGGTCAGGGCTGTTTTGGCAGCAAAAGAGGGACCAACACAATATTAGGAAGATGGTCATAATGTTTTGCCTGATCGGTGTATAGGCCTTCTGTAAATCACACAGACTCTCTGCAAAGTTCAAATGAGGTTCTCCAATATCAGATGAGTTTATTATTAATGTAGATCCCCAGTTACCCAGGTCAGAGTCTACTATCTCACCATCATAGCCATAGCCATGTGTGTTGGACCTTTTTTTCCCCTAAAGTCAATTACCAGTTCTTTTGTTTTTGCCACACAAACTTTCGGGCAATTCACTTCACACCACCCCACAAAGCTGTGGATTAAATGCTATGTTCAGTTTCCTGTTCACCCTCAATACATCCCACAACAGCAACTTGCCCGAGAACCCAAGACTCAGGACTCTGGTACAGATACCATATGAACTTGCAGCCTTTCCTTCAGTTCCCTCCTAACCTATTCCTCTGTGATTATCAGTCCAGCTTGAGGGGTGTTGGCATTTGTGGATGTATGCATGGGCATCAAGTGCAGGGGAGTTTGGTGGAAGTTTCCTCATACTCCAGAGAAATACTGTAGGGAAATGGGTGGATGTAGTGGGTTCCAGGTCAAACCTATTAAAAAACTGGTTTAACCTGTCGGCCATCAATGAGTCACTCTCCTTCAGTCCTCCTGGACAGTAATCTCTCCCATACCATTCCAGACCTTTTTCACCTTATTCCTCCTCAGTTTGTCAGTTTTAGTTTCTGCCTGTAGGAGTCCTTGCACTCCCTCAGCTTCCATTTGAGTTTTTGTACACACCTCACCCCCCCTTTGCGCCCCTGATCATGATCTGATCATCCAAGTAGGGGAGGTCAGTGGAGCTGTATGATTCCTTGACATTCCTTGACGTAGGTAGGGTTGTAAAAGACACATGATTAAAGTCTCCCAATATGGCAATAAAGGCGCATGGCTATTGTATTTGCAGTTTTGCCTAGAAACCATGTGCATGACGCCACACACCGTTTCTGCACTTGCCGTAGGTTGAGCGTAAACAGCAACAAAAATGTACACTCCTGTGGCAGATGAAACGGCCACAAAACCACAGCAATTAATTCAATGTCCATGCTACAAAGATGTTCTTTAACATGGATATCTTAAAGATTACACCATTTGTTGTTAACTAGCACAGCAAGTGCTTCATCTTTCTACTTCTCGATGCTGCAGAGTCTCTGTTTGCTCACACTGCTTGAAAGCTGGCCACGTAGCGTTGGAATCTGGGATGTGCTCTAGCAGACATTACTGTAAAGTACATAATGCTACTTTCCCTGTAGTCCTTCTAATTCCTCACCAGCGCTATTTTGTTTGCCAGAGATCTTTAATTCCCCAAAATGACTTACAGAAGATACAGCTTAAATCTCTTCACACGGTGTCTTCTCAGCTCTTTCAGGATTAATGGCATCTTTTTGGGGTGCAGGGTGGTCGGTAAGCAGTTGAATGTTGTTAATAAAGATATTAAATGTACAGAAAAAGTCTAGACTAGTTCTTGCAGAAAACACCTGACACAGAGAAGAGAAATGTTTTTGTACATATCATTGCTCAAACACATACCTTCGCAATTTTATGCAAAGCACATTGAAGCCACTCTCGCACATTGATTGTTTTTAGTCATACTAAGGGACAAATCCTTGAGCACTCAAGCACCCAAGTTCAGCCTCTCAAAGGTCAGGATCAGCAAACTACTTAGTCTCCCTCCCTCTTTGGGGAGAGTGTTTTGACTACTGATAAGCAAGCAAAATTCACATACGGAGTGACCTTGAAAATTTCTTTCTAAACTTTCTGATCAATCTATTTCTGCAATGGGAAGTTTATAATATCATCAATATATTTGAATTGCCAGGTCTGATTTCCTAAAAATCAGTTTTTCAGTCTTCATTTGACTTCAACATATATAAAGAAAAGTTCGGCCAAGCCATCTTTACAACAAAACTTCACAGTTCAACTTGAACCAACACCAACTTGGTGCACTAGAGGACTTGGTCCTCTCTACCTCACCTACAGTCAAGGGGCATCTGTACAGCAATCTATTGTCATACAATGTCCTTTTGAAAACCTTTCCTGTGCTGCATTAATTTAAATGTTATTAACATATACTCAGGGTAGTGATCCAAACAGCAATGAGATCCATAAGTAATGTTTTTCTGATAAGGTTGTGGAGAATGATGATGGCGAGTTGTTGAGATAGATCTGCAGGCTTAAATGAAGTCAGAAAAAAAATAAATCCAGGAGAAAACACAGTGACAGCTTAACTATCTGTTACATGCGAGATAACTGACCAACAACTGGGAAAACAGGTGAAAACTAGAAACAGGTGATAATAATGTGAAACTATAGAAACAAATTCTGGAAAGTACACACTGAAAAAACTGGAAGTACACACTGGAGATGAATATGGCAACAAACTAAACATCCAGGGATAAATGTCAAAATAGAAGTCAGTCCACTGTCGCATTAATTTTGGTATTTTAATCATTTTATTAATGTTTAGCAGAAAATGCAATGGATTTCAAAGAAATACATATAATTCCAGAGAATGAGATTCGATCTTATCAACATGCCACCATATTTGAATTTAGTGCTCTCTATTTGGGCAGTTATGGCCTAATGGTTCTCTCAACTCAAATGTCACAGATTCGATTCCCAATGCCAGGAATAACGTTTATTGACATATTACATTGCTATAATGACAATGTTTCACTCCAAAAGAAATTAAATTAACCCATTGGAGTTGTAGGGGATTACTTTTATGAATGGATGTGCTTTTTGGAGCTTCAAAATCTCGCATGAGAGTGAGTAAATTGTGAGAATTGTCTTTTTTGGACGAACTGTTCCTTAAATGCTAAATTACTGAAATGCAACTTATCAACATAATGCTTAATATGGGAATGTTTTAGCAATATCGTCTCGGAATTCTAATCAGAATTTACATATCTTTTAACATTTTTCACAGTCTTGTCCACACCACAGCTGCATAATTGAAACTGTACAACAGTCTCAGTCATGAAATAAGGTCACACAAATATGTGCCAACTTACCTTCCAACAACGCTTCTACTTTCTAACAGAATTTTTTTTCTGTCTATCCCTTCCTGTAATTTTTCATCCCTCAATTACTAAAAGATGCCTTAAGCCACTCTAACCTCTCAGAAAGACAAGGCAGATTGTTTAAACCGTCTCTCTCCATCAATCTCCCACAGTGAAAAAATTAGACTGCTCTGTACACCTTCACTGGATATTAAGAATGATAAGGGTGTAACCTTGCACCAAGGAACCACTCATGACATTTTTTGACAAAATACCAAGGCGAAAATTCATCTTTAATTTTTCTTCAGCTTTTCACATTATAGTTTTTGGGTTAATTTTAAGAGGACAGTATGTTTATTTAAAACACATCCATTAAAAAGTATTTAGAAATGTCATGAAAGACAATAACAGAATAGCACAAAAACACATCAAGACTTATAAAAATCTGGAATACAATCCATTATTATCATTTACATTTAGGCATTTAGAAGACGCTTTTGTCCAAAGCGATTTACATTGTGAGGAAAACAAGGACGCGATAAATCACAAGATTACAATACGCATAGCCGTACACAGATACAATCAAACCCATTTGCATGCCTTTGGAACACTTGAAATAGAGAACACACAACAGTGAGTAAATAATGCCTACATTTTCATTTTAAAAGACAAGTAGCAGATAAACTGAGGTTATGATTCCTTTAAATAATAAACTGTCAATTAATTCTTATACCCTTATTTGCATTTAGTATATATTAGATTAACATTACAAACTCACCCAAGCCATAGAGTGCAATCTTGGTGTTTCCTTTCTGCAGAAGAACTGGACTGATCTCAAGTTTCTCCACTGAACGACTACGGCCAAAGTGATTGACCAGACCAACACAGCTCAGCAGGTCTATAGCACACAAACCATCAGCCTGGAACACACAAGCATACATCTAAACTCACTGCAAGGTGTAATGCATTACAAAATACCAGAGATATGAGGGACTCCACACACAAACTGTAAGGCCTGTTTTAAACTCTTTTCTTTTAAAGCTTATCAGAAAACATGTCAAACTCTGAACCCAGATGGCAACATAAGCCTTCTGGCTCAGCAATGCCACTGAGCCACTTGCCAAGCCATATTAATTTGCTCTTGATAGATTGCATTGGTCATTATGTAAAAGAAATGTTGCATGTTTTTACACATTACATAATACACGTTTACATTGTAAATCAACCGTAAATCAGTTACATTCAGTAAATCAACGATATAAATGTCCACTCCCATCTGTGCTTATTTGAAATTGTGATCTTATGCTAAATTGCCCTGTTTAGTAAATCTGTCCCTAAGGCTTTTTATGAGTATTATAGACTTTTATGAAGCAACATGGTGTGGACAACTTCCCTGTTGTCTGGGCCTGCACACCATAATAATTAAAGACACTAAAAAAACAAGATAAAAGGTTCTACAGACTGGGCTTATAAAAAGGTAAGAGTAATAGGTTCTTTTAAAAACCTTTAACTGAATGGCTCTTAGGGTACCCCAAAAATGGTTCTTCTATAGCATCGCTGTAAAAAAACTTTATTTTTAAGAGTGTGTTTCTTACAACAAACACAAATTATTCTCTCATCATGAAGAAAAAAAATTGTAATTGAAAAAAAAATTGTACAATATTAAACTACAATTAAATAACTCAAATTTTTGTTATACTTATTTTTAATTAAATTAACTGTTTTGTAACAACTATTGTTATAAGCATAAACCTCATTTGTTGGGGGGGGGGGCGTTGCTACAAGAATTTGTTAGACGTTACTATACAACACATACAGTAAAGCCATAATTATTGGTGACTTTAACAAACACTCTGATAATGGAAAACATGCATTGAGACTAGCTTTTAATGTTATTCTCAACTGTGCTGGGGTTAGCCAGAATGTGACAGGGCACTCTCATAATCATACATTAGACTTAATTCTGTCATATGGACTTTTAATACTCCTGTTTTTCAAGTCCGGTTGACAATCAACCACTGCCTAAACAGCACTGAGTAATTTGTTTGTACAGAGCAGAATGAACTGACATAATTTCTTACCCCAGTGGGGTCATCATGGTTACCATGTACACTAAAAACAGGGATGGAGATGTTAAGATTCTCATCTAGGTAGTTGACCCATGGAAACCTGACGCAATGAAAGAAAAAAGGCAACATGTCATCATGTCTGTATATGGACATTATTGGACCTCTATAGATTGGTCTGTTCATAAAAAAAAAATTCTTCCATCATTCCATCATACTCACTCTCGTGTCATTCTGTTTGACTTTTTTTGCTTTTAGGGAACACAAAATAAGATATTACTTAACTACACTAGTAACCAAACAAAAGTGGCACCCTTTGTCATGATATAAGGGTGAGTAAATGAGGAAATGATGAAGGGTGAGGAAATGGAGTAAAAGATTTTCATTTTTGGGTGAACTATCCCTTTCATATTGCAAGTACCAAAAAAAAGGGAAACAAGGAATACATTTTAAAAAATAAAATTAAGTTTTTATGTTTGATGCTTCTAGTCAAGATATAAAACTCCCGCCTTACTTGCTGTGACTGAAATTGACAGCCTGATCACTGAGGATTTCAAAGACAACTGGCCGGTCACCCATGCAATACTTTCTCATCACCTCCATGCAACAGTGCATGGTCTTCCGGGATGGTTTGTTATCATGGAACAGATCCCCACCCAGCAAAACAAAGTCAACCTAAGAAAGAAAAGTACTGTACAAACAGCGTAGCATGTATACATATGGATCTGGGTAGGAAGGTAACTATGAATTGCTGTAAACATTAGGCATAGCCTAATCATTTCACATAAACCATGGATATAATGTTATTTTAACATTGTTAAATAAACACAAAGTTCCTAATACAACTATAAAATATATGTGCATATTCATTAGTTCCAACCTCATGCTGCACAGCTTGTTTCATGATCTCGTCAAATGTCACAAACGTGTCATTTCCCCTGATGGCATCTTTCTCCAGATAACCCAGGTGAATGTCAGTAGCGACGAGAATCTTGAAAGTATCCTCATCATCGCTATAAGTATAACATTATGAGATTCAGGAGAATTGCTTAAAAAGCGAAAGCTTGGCTTTTTATGGCTTTATATAAACCTATGCATTTAAAAATATAGGTTCATATAAAAGCTTTAGGGCTTTAGCTTTAGGGAACAAACATCAGACACATTAATCCGTCCATAAACCAGATAAACTGTCACTAGCTTGTTAAAGCTATTCAAAGGTTAACTAAAAAGTTTGCATACTCACAATGTGTTTCCAGCAGATGTCATGTTTAGACTGCAGGGAATTAGACCAAGCCGAAACAAAATCAACACCTAGACATGCTAGACATTATAAACGCGCTGTATTCAGAGAGCAAAACAGGTGACTATCAAAACCTGAAAAGTGTCGTGTTTTAGAGGAACTATAAACAATGTCCTACTGTTTACTGTAAGTATTTATTAAAAATAAATGTTATTCACAAAATTAAGGGTTTTTTTTTACCTAAGAGGCTGTTTATAATGGATCCTCACATGCACACGATATCCCGCCTGCTGCGGAAGTCGTGAAAACTTTTTTTTATCGTGGGTAGTGTAGTTTTTATGTGTAGAAACGTAAGCGATTTTCTGTGACAATAAACTACATTTCCCAGGTACCTTAGTACCAAAGCAGGATCAGTAGAGCGTATTTGACGCAAACAAGGCTGGAAACCGCTAAAATTTATTCTTTTGTAAGTCAAATAAATTTAATTATTTGGCATTTATGAGTTTAATGATAAATAATTGACTAAACTGTTCTCACTTGATAGGCGTACAACAAAGTATTGTGGTAGAAGTACTTCGCTTATTTGATTTATCCGTTGGTATAGAATGATCACGTTAATGTATCAAGCTAATTACAGTACTTGATGTATTTCAGTAAAAGCTTGATAATGCTATGATATATAATCTATAGAACACAAAATTATACCAAAGAACTGTTTGTGTTTTTTTGCTAACGTCATATATCAATAAAATGTCTCAGCAGTACATCTCATTTTGATTTAAATGTCGTTAAATGTAGATGAGTATTGATACAGGTAAAAGCTATAAGAGCCACTGTTGTTTTAGGCTCAGTGATGGAGTTTCCTGATGGGTTTAATCAACTCAAACTGCTGAAGTCCCACGGTCATATGATCCCTGTGGGGGCAAAGAGTGGGTGGGAGGAAGAAGGCGACGATGAGGAGGATGAAGGCTGCCACACTGAGGAGTGGTATCTGCAACAGGAGCACAAATTACAAGACACTCCCACTGAACTGATATTATGGGCAGCTGAAAGGAATAGAGTAAGTGATCTTTATCAAGATTTTCATATAATTTGCTTGTTTAAATATTTTACAATCATAAGATAAAGGGTAAGAAACAAAAGTTAAAGGACACCACAAATGGCAGAAACAAGAGAAATTTTAATGTTGGCTTGGCAAATCTGGCATAAAAAGTAAGGCTATGAATGGCTTGAATAAGTTATCAAAGACAATCAAACACACAGAAAGGCTAGCAGAGAGAAATACAGATAAATTGTCAACTAGACCTGCGTGTTATTTTCAATTATTTACCTAAATAATTACTGGGCATATCATATATGTGTATCAAAACACAACACTGTTATTGGCTTGTTGGTAACATGGACAATCAGTATCACAGACAGAACACTAGTGCCATGGGCAACTTAAATGTTTTTAGTTTAAAAGAAAATTGTCATTAATTTGCAAACTGATAAATACATACCCTAGCTGCATTTTAAGTCATTTGAGATAGAAATGTCTGCCAAAGGCATAAAAATGTAAAACAAATAAAAATATTTTTAAATAGGCCTTGACTAGATAAAACTTTTCACAGAGGAAGGTGAATTATGCAACAGACATTTTATACAACTCAGCGTTCCATCCTATCAGCCCCAAGACTTTACTATAGAGACTTTTTATTAGCAGCAGAGGCAGTGCAGACGAGCTTGTTGTTTTGTTAAAAGACTGTGATATTTGGTACACTTGATCTTTAACCCTTTGGGGTCGGCGTAACCAGCTCACTTTTTTTTAAGATCAGTGCAAAAGACACTAAAAATGCTACATATCAATACATATCATTCGATACTGTGAAGTGTCTACTTTTATTGTTTTACACTCATGATAAAAACAAAATATTGTGCTTTTTACAAAATTAAAAAACTAACAGGATGCGCATTCTGCCTTCTCTCTCTCCGTGGAGTACATTCTGAAACGCATTTGAAAATGAACTGTAATTTTGCGAATACTTGTCACACAAACACGAGACATATATTTGCAGAAAGCTTAGAATGTAAATCTTATCAAAAAATTATTCTCAGTTTATGTAATCCGTATGAAACCACGGAGAAGTACAATCTTTCCAGTCTCACTTCATTACCTGTAATACCTGTAACACCCCTGGCGCAATTCACATGGTAATAAGTTTCGGTTTCACACACGCCCCTGTTCGTGTATATGCTCAATTTAGAGATTGTTGCAAAAATCTTAATTGTTTTTTAAACAAATGTGTACGTTATGTATTTCGCTTATTTTTGGTTTTTGACATGTAAAGTATTATGTACAATACCATGTAAGCGAGTAGGTTACGCATAGGTGGGTGCGTGGGCTTATACAAACCATCCAGCTTCTGTAATACTCTCGTCTCTTCCTATGTATAATGGACACAATTGCTTTTCTTGTATCTGGTGCGTTATGTAGAATTATTTAGGTTATATATTTCATATATCTTCACATATGTAGCACTGTGGTCCTGCACAGTGTTGGGGGTAACGCATTACAAGTAACGCGAGTTACGTAATAATATTACTTTTCTGAAGTAACGAGTAAAGTAACGCATTACTTTATAAATTTACACATTAATATTTAGTTACTTTTTTAAAAAGTTACTTTTTTAAAAAAAAGTAACGCGAGTTACTTTTTTCAGTTTAATTAATTTGTTTTTAAAAAATTCACGTAGTCAAAATTCAAGGAAGTCACGTAGAATCACGCATTCAATGC
>JAZGTK010008067.1:0-18690 GCA_036877625.1 Ambastaia sidthimunki
TGCCATGGCAACAAAAACAGACAAAGCATACAGAAACTCTATACTGTACATCAATTGAACTACTCACCCCAATAAACGTGGCAATTATGCTGTTCCCTGTTCAGTATAGCCCTTGTGGGAACAAGCTGTACACCTTTTCATTTCACCACCTATTTATGCTGTTCGTGCCCCACTAAAACTGTTGAGCACAGAGACTGATCTAGAGGGGCTGAATTCAGAACATGATGCGGACAGGAAGCGCTGAACAGACTATAAATGCTTTACCAACAATCCATTTAATTACACAGCATTCAAAACATCACATTCACTTAAGGCCTTCATTAGTCCACTTCTCTAAACAGCCCAGCTGGCCAAGCAGTCGACAGAAGCACAGTTACATCACAGGCTGCCACCAAAAACACAGAACAGATTCACAAAATAAAACAGACAAATGACAATAATAACCTGTTCCATACAACCACACTACAAACGTTCTGAATTTTACCCGCTCTAATCATTGCTTAAATTGAGCTATTCCTGTTTAAAATCCATGGTCGCTTCCCTTTGAAGTCACGGCCAAATATTTGCTGACATTGGGTCTGTGTGTCCTTTACATAGTGTTTGCTTGTTGGTTTCTACTGAACTGGCCTTCTACTGAGCACTGGTACATGTGTGCCTGGCCAGCTGCCCCTAGATAAAGAACAGAGTTTCAAAGGGTGGAAAAAACGAAAAAAGTGCATTCAAATGAGTTAATGAACAGGAAAGAATTTTACAGAATCAGGATAATTTGGCATGCATGTAGACAGCAGTCATTTTATATAATGTGTATGACAAATGAAAATGCACATACACAGGTTGAATCAGACTACCATTTAAAGGGCAAATAACTTGTAATACTGCATGTAATGCTAAAAAAGGGCCTGTGAGAAAGTTGGCATCCGAGCAGGTTCTAAGAACTCGGTGACAGGACCACCCTGTAACAACGCCCTATGGTAGAGGCGAGACCACTTTACAAAGGAATCTGGTCTGGTATGTAAGCTCCGACAGTCTGGGATAACAGATACAGTACACAACCTCTCCACTGTAAAAAGAAAACATGTGACACTTTGACAGTAAAGGCAGAAAATATCCGAGCCAGATGTTTTGAGATGTTTTGCAGTCTTGAAAACACATTCCTTAAGCACTGATGTATGATCTGCAGTTGGAGAAAGAACAACATATTCGCAGCCCATGTCCAGACTGAACGTGTTACACTGGTTAAAACACAAAGGCAGATGCAACAACATTGTTCCCAGTTTATTTCTTTATTCATAATACATCAGTTTGTTTACATGTCATATGCTCTAGTAGTCCTGCTGTCGGAGATTCATGTTTTCTGCAAAAGCTGGTCACATGGTTACAGTGACAGCCAGAGAAAGAGGATTACGAGAATCCACTGACAAAACAGTCTAGCCAGATTGGGTGTGTCCTCCATTGACCCCCCCCTCCTTTTTATTAGACAAGGGGACTGGCAGAATCCCGCTCTCTCATCACCCCTGGCACTCGCATTAATCTAAAGGCAGGCGTCACAATCCCCAACAGCAGAGCTGAAGCAATTCCATTAACCTGAGCTTTACTGAGACTGCAGTAGAAAATCCCCCTCAAAAGGGTGCTGCACTTATTTACACCCTCTCATTATATTTATATACGTTCTCCTAATCATTAAAACAAAGGCATTATTACAATCACGTCAATACAGATTTGAAATGCATTCACAAATTAATATGCATACTGTGTTACAGTTTAAGTGGGTCACTCTGGGGTTAAATATATTGCATTAATATTAGGGTTTCTCAACCTTTTTATATTACAAAAAACCCTTGGTTGACAAAAGACAAGGGCCCCATTGCATACAGTATAAAAAGTGTTGCATTTTAAGCCTGCTGCATAAGGTGTACAGTATCATATTATTATAATACAAATTATTAATAGTTATATACTTTTTATATACATACTTTACATTTGGTTGATGTTAGCTTATTTTTGTTCAATGGATATTGTAATCTTTATACAAATTAGATCAAACAACAATTGGAAAACCTGCTTAAATATTACTGACGTAAGCTTTTTGATAAAGACCATTATATTTGATACAATCTCCCTCTGAGATCAGCTTGTTGCTTATTCAAGAGCTTCCGAGACATTCAGCATCCCAGGTGACATCAGCACCGTGGATTGATTTATTAATGCCAGTGTGACTCAGGGTGGATCAGCAGGACAATTTTGCCAGGTGCCCCATGTTGCCTCATTGCTGTCCACGTTCAGTCCAATCCTCTGAAGGTCAGGCCGTCCTGCAACAGCCTCTTATCACAACCTCTTCACCGCAGTCCTCATTGGTAGAGTGAGCGACTAATATCCTGGTGAATTCTAGAAAACAAGTAAACAAGAATTTGTGTTTGTGTGTGTGTGTGTGATCTGCAAACAGAACTGAGAAAAACTAAATCCTGTATTCACTAATACTGAATCATGTCATTTAGCGATGATGGATGACCAGCTGTTCTTTATGTGATTACGGTCAAAGTCAAGAGGACATAAATATTAGGTTTAAGGAAGTGCATAAATACATTCAAAATAAGGGCAAATGGTGTGTGGGTATTTAATTTGTAAATGGTCGTCACATGCATCCAAACGGACAAAATGACAAAATGGAAAAGATGTTGAGGTGGAAAGCTTAACTGGGTAAAATTAAGTTGTGTGATTACGTTCATTCATCATTTAGCGGACGAGAGAAACTCAATAAAGAAGATGGAGTGAACCGACTTAAGAGCAATAAAGGGAATTATCACATACCCACAGAAAGACTGCTTGTCTACCATCACGACCGAGACATACTGAAAGTACAGTGTTTCTCTCTCCAACATTATAAAAACGTTAAAATCTAAAAAATGCCACGAATTTCAAAGTTCCCTCAGTGTAATAACTGCAGTACAAACATTCCAAAGAATCTGTCCAATAGCTTTTAAAAGGTTCCAATTGACAGGAACACTTAACATTTCAACTCCACCTAAAATCAATCTGTGACATTAAGCATTATAGCTCCAAACTCAAAAACAAAAAAATCAAAATTTAAAGTCCTTTTCAAAGCCCTTTTATCTTAAGATTTCTCTTTATGGAAAAAAAAAACAACAATGAAAAGGTGAAAGGAGTTTCATTTTCACACATTGTGAGATAACTTTACCGTTCATTTCACTTTCCAGATGTCTCAGACTCTGCTACCATTACCCCACCTTCAGTTCACTGCAGAGTAAATGAAGCATTCTGGATCTGAATCCCAGTGATATGACCATCTCATCCTTATACAGACAGACACTCATCCATCCAAAACTCTTGACTGTAAGATCGAGTGACCCTGGGAGAAAGTCTGAACCTCACTGGAGCTTAAACTACACACTTAGACAGGAAGACACCCTCTGACGGACATGTACAGCCAAACAAAGGACAATAGTACCCAGCTAACAATTTTAGGTTGTAAGAATGTTTCCCTAATGTTTCCATCAAGTAACTTTTGTTGGAATGTTTAAAACATCCAGTTTTTAAATGCAGTATTAACGTTATTGCTTGGGTATACAAACGGTATTCAAACATTAATTTCTAACTTTTAACTTTTTATAATATCCCACTAACAACTTAAGAGTAACATTTTTGACATAATTGATACATAATGTTAAAAAAGTTACTAACATCATAGTAAGATTTTTGATAATGCTGACAACTATGAAAGAACTTTTAGAGAACATTCCGAGAACATTCCCTGTTAGCTGGGTTAGCTCTTTTTGTGTCCCATTACAGGTTAAGACGACTTTTAAATCATACTTTATAATAGACGTGGATGAACACAAATAATGACAATAGTTTCAATGAGTGGTTGTACACTAATAATACAAAAGTACTGATTAATTTACAGACAGGACCCTGAAATCATAGAATAAACTGTTCTGCTATCAGCACATCATACTGGAACTGCCGATGTCTCCCAGCACTTGCCAGTTTCTGTTTGCAAATGCATCAAAGTCAACAAATTTGGGGCGGAGATTAACAATGCTTAATATCAGTAATGATATTGTTGTGTCATCTTTGAAGTGACTCACATTCAGTAAACGCAACAGTTGTAAACACTAGAGATCTGCAAAAGCTTACAAAAAAACCTGACAGAAAGGCAGCAGAAATAGAGGGAGAGAAATAAGAGGAGGGCCCAAATGTTCTCTTGCAGCTGAGAGTCATTCCATTTACATTTTTTCCTAGACGGGTTTTTCCTAGAACTCCTCTCTGTCATTTGACAGAATCTACTGAGAAACAGCAATCGACCGCAGCGTCTGCCTAACAGAGAGTCTGTGTTTTAATAAGAGACAGCAGAGATGTGTTCCTGTAGTAACTGATCCTGATCATCTGTTTGTTTTCATTTCAGGCTACGAGACGTTACTCCACATTTGTGTGCTCAGCGCTGACCTGAAATGTTCCACCACCGCAGAATATTTTACAGTCTATTACAGCGCAGCACGATGCGGCCTGCGCAGCTGTAGCGCAGACACGCCGCTGCTAAAGTTTCACGGTAAACGCAGGCTAGAGAATTCACAACTCCGGGAAGACGGCAGAAAGCTGTCTGCTACGGTTACATCGGAGAATTCACATGGAGGTGAAGCAGGTTAAAACGGTTTAAGATATATGCAGTTATATCTTTATTACAGAATTAGAGCCTTTAAAACTCATGAAAATCATCCAAGAATTCAATTTGGAAAATTTATTTGGCTGCATGAAAATCCTTTTAATTGTCACAGCGTGCCAAAGATCCTCTTACTGTACGTCATTAAACTCACATAATTTACAACCACTTCTATCGCTTCTATGACTGGATTTGTAGCTGTTGCCATAACAACAATCAGTGATTGGAGAAAGCTGTTCGATGAGCTACTGCTGAGTAAGGTGCCATCCAACAACTTATCTTTCTTCCTCCATCTCCTCCTTCCTCTCATTTACTTCAGTTTCACTTACAAGAGGCCTGCTGACAGTTTCATGTTTATTTCTTTGCATTCTTTTAAAATAAAGTCATACAAACAAGCTCAGAGACTCTCAAGAAAAGATCTGGGCCTTCTCAGCATTCCAACTACACAGGAATTTGAAAAACAGCACTATCAGGGATTACATAACACTACACCTCACAAACAGAGAGGCGCTATTGTTTCAACATGGCGGAGACCACAACATTTAGAGATCTGTGTCCGAGAACAAGCAGATTTCCCACAGCGAACAAGCAACAACAACAGGTGACCACACACAAACCTCAGCACCCAAACACAACCTTCTATCAAAATATTGACTTCCTCTCTCAGTTGTTCCTAATAAAAACACACACACACTCACACACTTTCACTAAAGGAGGAATGTTTAGTCTTTCTAAGCGTGCGTCACTGTGTAGGAAAAGTGCAGTCCAGGACAGATTGTAAAATGTGGCCACTTAGTCAGACCTGTTAAGTTCAAAAACTTTTCATCTAAACATAAACTTTGTCCTGATTTACTTACGACTGTGTATTTCCAAGCTCATATTTTTCTTTTTTTTTTTGAGATGAGTTTTTTTGAAATTATAAAATTTTACTATTCCAAAAATCACCATCCACTTTCCTTATATGGAAAAAATCATCTTGGATATTCTTCCTAACATCATGTATTTTAAAGAAAACATGTGAAGGTAAGAACAATTTGAACTATTCCTTAAAGTTGCTTCAATGTTTCTAGATATCAAACTTTCCTTTGGCAATACTGTTTAACTTCTCCCTCTTCCTTTAATCTTGGTTACAGACTATTTAGAAGTTATGCAGTTCTTGAAATCAGAGGCTGACTTTGCCTTCACTGAGTTTCCATTGAGTCTCCAGCTCTTTCCAGCCAACAGGCTGATTTATAATAATATGCTGGTTCCCATCCACCCTCTACAGCTGATGCTGTGTTTAATCTTGAAAAGGAATGCGACCTTGTCTTAAGTCCTTGGAGGACAGTTCAGCTAACCTTAATTTGGCCTTCCCTGTCATTTTTGCAGCAGATGCACCAACATAATTGCATTTTTGGCAAAATTTTAGGCAGGCAGAATGACTGACACTGACCCTGAAGAATCAAATAAAAATTGAGCTTAGTGTTTTTGCTTCTACAGTGAAGCCACTATGGAAGGGGACCAAGGACCTGATCCACACCGAAGCAAACATACAATACCACAATCAGACATGCACAAAAAACATGTTCAGGGAGTTTTAAAATAATCAATTTCTCTGTAATATTGACATTGTCAAATTATGTTAGTACGTATGATCAACAGCACACAGAGATCAGTTCTGTTTAACAAGTCACAACAGACTTCCATCTATATGCAAATCTATCAGTTCTCAAAACCAAAACATTACTCAAAGTCACAGCAAAACAGTGACTTTCAGTTATTTCTCAACGTTGGCCCGTTATTTCCCAACAGATTCCTGCATGAGGCGAGTGATAACACTGGTGTTAGCTGGTGTTTGGGTTTGTCTGTGCAGGAGGAGCACTGAGATTGGCTTCTCAGGAAAGAGTCAGGGCTGTTACTCACAGCTCAGTGTGACCGAGATTATTACAGACCTGCCAGCTCTGTTGGTGAGATAACTCCATACTGACCCTTACAAAACTCTTCTGCTGTAACTATCTCTGTCAACTCATTACTGCTCATATCTGGGTGGGGAGAACTTCCTGCTTTTATCTTTCAACGAAGCACAGGACTGTCCATCGCCTTGCTCTGTCTGTTAGAAACACACACACTTACACTGAGGATTATAAATGTTTCTCTCACCTTAAAGGCACACTAGGCAATCTCAGAGAGGCTAGTAATAGCAACCTACATAAAGCATGAGATCCCACACTGTTTTCAAAGTCATGCCTCCTCCAACATATTAATACATATGTAGACTGACAGGCAAGTAGGACATCCTATCTTTGCATTGAGACCGAATGATTGGACAAACATTTCACAGTCCACAGAAGATTGTTCCACAGAAGATATGTTTTAAATAAATCTACTTAGACTTTACTCAGTGATTGCGATCAGGAAGTGATGAAACTTTCAACCCAAATCGCCGAAAAAAAACCAAATCGCCTACCCGGTCTATAAGCACTGCTTTTAGTTTCTTATACTTTAGAGGTGGGGCTGACGCTGTTTTTTTTTGTCACCTCTAGTATTCATTACATATTTTATGGTAAGCAAGTAAGAATTTAGAGGTGTTGCATTCATGAATTTGTAAAGGCAGAATTAACTCTGATGCCGATGTTATCTGATGCTTAGGTTCAGCACTGCAGCGAGACGTCACAACCTTTCCATGATAAAAATGACTTAAGTTGCATTTCTATGGTAACCTCAATAGATATATCAGATACTGACTCCACTGTCTAAAACAAATGGTTCTGTACAGTGACGGTGTAAACAACAAGTCTTCATTTTAAGATCAAGTATGTGCAGTTTGAACAAATCCTCAAGAGTTTAATAAGAACATGTTTTTTTTTAAGATGTCAGGGGGTTAATTCCTTATAAAAAGAAGGTGACAGTGTGACAGTAATTCTCAGAATTACTCAAGCGCTGAGGTTTCTGATGTGTGAAGGAGCACACAGGAAACGCAGGGTATTTTTTACGGCCCCAGCGAGCGCCCCGTTCATCATTTGCCTCATACTTTCACTGTATGCTAAGGTACCAGAGGTTTCTTGTAACCAAACACCCAGCAGAGGAAAACTACAGAGGATCAACTTCTATAAAAAACAGAGGTGTGACTGTTTCCATTAGAGTGACGAAAAAAAAGTTCTTGTGAGTGTCATTAGATTGGGTGATTTACCTCAGACTCAATCAACAAGCCCATGAAGTTGAAGATTCAGACGATTCTTGTTTGTGGAACGGCTCACGTTCTCAGCATCTTTCTCTAAACCTGCAAAGAAACAAAAATGAGAACATTTCACTCAGTTGTTCTCACAGGTGATGTGACTTTCTAGAGCTGAGATTGATGGTTGTAATGAAACATTTTTATGCTGCAAAAGAGCCCTGAACTTATTAACCTCTCAGGATCACACAGGAAATGCAACTTGTTAACAGCCAGCTTGGTTTCGGATTGTCATGTTATCACTACAGTTTCAATTCTACTCTAAAGGACCTCTTGGCCACACCTAAAACACCACAAGTCTTGCTGGTCACTTTATAAACCTATAACCTATATATGCTCACTGTCTGTCCGTATATGTTGTGTTTATTTGCTTATCTTGTTGATGCCTGTGTGCACTTTTATGTTATGTGTTAAATTAATACTTGCACATTTGGTGTTTGGAGAAACGCAATTTCGATCCTCTGTATAATTACTGTTACATGGTCTAACTTTGACTATAATACTCAACTCACCTTTCACCTATAGTATCTGGGTCCATTCTTAATGCTAAACAGCTCTTTAGTCAGAAGCATCCAGGTTGCCTTTGATATCCTACACTGGAGGGCAAGTTAAAGGTTCAAATAATCTTGATAACAGATAATAAGACACTTTATATTAAGATAAACACCATTGCAAACAACAATACAGCCAAAAATACAACACAAAAATCAAACATTTCAAACAAATTCATTGCAAGTAATCCAATAAAGAGGGACCGTACAGAAGTTTACATTTGAAGTAAATATTTTACAAATGATATTGCCTGTTTCAAAGCCATTTGTCTTAATATCAGATTTCTATTGATGCTGTCCATTTACAGGCCCGGTATCACAGAAAACACAGACATAGGAAGAGCATGTGACTCAGAGACTTGTGTGATTAATCGTATTTTCAGACAAGTTCTCAAATATGTGCAGTCTAAAAAAAAAAAATCAAGGACAGGATGTGCAAGTGACTGATACACAAGTCACCACTGATGTATCTACCAATCAAATCTTGTGGTTTAGAGCCGGAGAACTCCAGCTTAGTATCAGATCTCCATTATTATTTGCTTTTCGCACTTGTATGCGAGTGGTATTATGATGCTATTTTAGACATGGATGATCTATGTAATGGAGTCAACCCATCATCAAATGAAAAATGAAATCTCAGCAGTGTTTCATAGCTAGAGGTGAGAAGAGAGAAGATGGTAGTTGAAAGAATAAGTGGACACTGTCTGGGGTTTACAGTGTTTGTGTTAAAGCTTCTGTGAATCCTTAAAAGTAAAGTGCATCGTTTTTTGGATGTTAAAACACTCTCCCAGCTGTGTTGTACCATGAAAACAAGGTGTTTGTAGGTTTGCATCCAAATGAGAGTCCAAACTGTTAGAAGAACAGCAACAAATTTATTTTTAAACTTATTTTTGCATATCTGTTTGGTGTCAATAAAGGAGCAATAGTTTTAACAGATAATTTACTAAAACAATTAAATACATGCATGCCTGAGCACACATCCACATATACACCAAAACCTGGGTAGCATACTATGTACTACTACAACAGTCAAAACCATACTGAGTCTTGTGAGAACAAGGAACCGGGCCAGAGCAGACTACCAGCAACCTTCTGGCAACCAAACACACACACAGCCGACCACGCCTGGCGCTGCCAGCTAGACTGGATCCTGCCAAAGAGGTCTCGCTCATGCCAGCACCAAAGCAGGGCTCACTTAGTGTGAGAACTGAAAGTGCATCAGGCAAAATTTTTTGTGTCGCAGGAAGGATCACGGGCACATACAAAACGCCCACTGCAAACTCACCTCAGAGTAAAAAGTGTCAAGAGTAGCAGATGAGTCAGTAACAAAGAGGTGATTTTCGATCCTTTGCCACTGGGTTTTTTTCTTGTGGGAGGAGATGAGAATTGCCCCGCCCCATCTGGATTCCCCATCACTGATTGTAAATCTTTACATAATGTCTTAAAGAAATGTAAACAAGAACTGGACAATTTCTGAAGTAATTGTTGTTTGTGCTTCCAAAGAGAAACTCGCTGGTTTGTTGTTGGGAGGTTGCCAGAGCGCTACCATGGGTGTTCTGGATGGTTTCTAGTGTGTTGCTAGAGTGTTCTGAGTGGTTGTTAGGTGGCTACATACAAGTCAGAAGTTACAGGACATATGTATAGGACATAAACCACAAATCTGATCTCATACAAAATTAATAGAACATCAGTCACATGATTTGAAATATTGTTCAAGTCTTGTAGAGCAAACTTTGCTTGCCTAGCAAACTACTGAAAGGATATTTTTGTTATATTAACAAAAACAGCATAACTTCGTTCTTTGTAAAACGCAACCACAATGAGAAAAGAAAAACAGTGCAGCCATAAAGTTTTATTACTGTTAATAAAACGAATTCTGCAGAGCACTTATTAAGCACTCAGGTTTCTTAATAAAAGAACGGAAAATAAAAAGGTGCCATGGGTTTTGACAGAATACCAGAGGAAACTGGTTTTCGTCTGAACAGAGAACTTTATTATCAGCCGCAAGTTCAGCCGCATTTGATCAAAATGTTCCTTTCACACAAACATAAATAAGCCATGAGCCGTCACATGATCTTATCAAATTGATCTGTCAGCAGGTTTGTTTTACATTAAAACAAAAGTAATCCCTTAACTCATCTCTATATGACTTGCACACAGCACCCCTGTAACTTATGGTTAATAGAGCAAAACTAGAATTGATTTGACTGTTAGCTGACATTCTAGCTCAGGTTATAACGTGCAGAAACATGACCTAACGCTTATTATTATGCATCAAAAAGCTTTACTAACAAAACACGTGACATAATAAAACCTAAGCGAATGGTTGGATGCTACTGTGCATCTTTTGCTTGTTGACCTCTGACCCCAGTAATCCTTTCTTAACTACAGCAGTCTACCTAACAGGAACATTTGCCTTTTGGGGATGCGACAGATTTCTGCACCATTTTTGGATGGAATGGAATGCTACTGTTGGATGGAGTACAGGGACAGCTTTCTGCAATAAGTAGTAATGTGGAGTGGAGGAAATGTAACTCATTTTAGCAAACTTATCTATTACACAAAATTACTACTGGTGGCATGAGTAAATCCATCTGTTTATACTGGCTCCAAACATTTGCCAGTGTATCACAGCCATTATAGTGTATCTGGATTTAACACTCACAGAGAGAGAGATAGAGAGAGAGAAATAGAGAGAGTTACTAGGAGCGTGGAAGAGTATTTTTACAGCACTCATGCACTGAGGCTCCTTGTTCGTACCACAATGGAGCTGGTTGGTTCCCATCGCATCCATAATGCCCCCATAGTGAAAGTTTGGCACATTATGTCGGATTGTGTGTGTGGGCGAGTGTAATCTCAGCATCTTTCACAACACTTTAGGAAAAAATATTCTCTTAGGAAAAAATATTGCTCTTCCAGGACACAAGGCAATACCACCATAATTACTGTATCGCTGTAACGTCACAGAACCATCACACTGACAATCAAAGTCCTGTGTTTTTATGCAGACTATCAGTGTTTGTTTACAAACTAACCACAGCTCCTGTCATGCCGTGTAATTTCTGTCGGTGTCCTTTGAAGTCGAGGCCATCCATCAGTACGGGGCATGTTCAGCCGCTATCAGCACAGTGATAAGATAATACACCGTGTCACTCTACATACAAGATGTTTCTTTGTATCTCTCAAACCAGTGCACTAGCAAGTAAACAATGAAATGCCACCAGCTTTCTAGGCTTACAAATAGTTTACAGTGTTTACAAACAGACATCAACAGTCATGCAAAAAACAAGGCCGTGTGGTGGCACAAATTTACATAAGATAAACTAGTCTTCTACAGTAATCTGATATGATTTATCGTCAGTAAAGAAAAACCCCCAAAAAGTAAAAAATAATCAATACCCACTTTCAGGCTTAGACTGATAATGTAATTTTAGTACAAAATATCAATTTGTGCACTAATGATCCAAATATGGCTATTTGTAAAGCCTATTTGTAAAAACACACTTTAAACAGTACATGCACAAAGCAATGAACCATAATAGGCCTGCAATATTTGTAAGTTTACTTTCAGTCTAAACTGATCTTGAGGAATTTGTTGCAGTACTGTGGAGAGTCAAGAATCTCTTTCATCCTTTAACAGAGGGCATGTAGTTCAGCCTCAGTCCTGCAGGCAAAAAAAAAACAGCCTGGAGAAAACACTCATCCCTTTTACAACAGCAATACATACTGTTATCATTCTCACAACAGCTCCTATCAGTTATAATTACTAGATTTTATTTGCGATAATAAGGTGTCATTAGCTGGACTTTGTCATCTAAGCCGTTTCATTATATTATTTATAAAGGCTCTTTCAACAGCCTTTAGCCTTAAGACAAATAAATAAGTCAAACATGAAAATGTTCACGTGACTGACAGTTTGTTCTAGGCAAATATGACATACAGAGCTTCTATTGTTTTATGAAATCCACAAACAGATGATTCTAACTGGAAGTAATTCTTCAGTTAAATGTCAATCACTGGCAACAATATGGCCACGCAGGTCAGGTGACCGCAGTTACGTGACTCATGTGAAGGTGGCATTGACCCACCAGCTGTTAAAGAACCGCCTGATATCTGAGAATGTCACACTCATCTAACAAAGACATGAAAATCCTGTCTTCCCGGATTCACAGCTAAGGGTATGAGCTGTTTGGGTTAGGGACAAATAGGTCAGCTGTTTTATCTGGCTCAGGAGGCCAGTTCGGGTCGGAGAGCAGCATCTGATCTAAATATTTAAGTTATTATTCACAACATTATTTGTTTAGCAAAACTGCTCCCCTTTTGGTTATCAATGTAAGCCCATGGGACTCGCAATATTGTAATTGCTCCATTTGTGAGCTTGTTTAAAAAGTAATTATCCTGCTACAATCTGTAAATCTTCGTACTGCAGAATTTTTATTGGGCTAGTATAGAAAGAGAGTAATTTAAACAGCTTTTATAGCCAAGACATTTAGATTTTTTTTTTAATAAACTTGGGTATATTGAGGGTGTTGAGCTCAACAAGAGGCAAGCTATGACAATTCTGTGATCTCATATCATTCATAGCAATTAAGAGGTATTTGCATAACACTCTGACATCAACAGTCTGACATTAAACAAATTCAGCTGCAAATATTCAAATGACCCAGTTGAATCAATAACCCAGTGAGCTATTCAGATAACTACATGGAACATACTGTTATCAGTTGGAACGTAACATTCAGAGTTCATAATGTACTTCAAAAGACAAAACACAAGCCAACTAACTTATTAACTTATTCCAATACCTATTTAATTACAATTAAAACGCACTGCTCTAATTCAGATCAGAATACAACATTATAATATTATAATGAGTAAACATTCACTTTAGATTTTATGGCTCCGGTACAACTGCTTGAGCTCAGATTGATCTATTTGCATTGGTTTGATCACATTTCTTTGTAAATTACCCATATCACTCATCAGTAAACAGTATGCCAATATCACATGTATGCACTGCAAATGTGCAAGTGTATGCACTGCAACAAAACCATGACAGATATTGATTGGGTTCACTCGAACGCTTAAAATCAATACCCTGATACATGCGTTTTCAAGAAAACATACGATACCCTGCATTGGTAACATGTTGCATTGATTGTTTTTTACTCGGCGACTTCAAAAACCTAAATCGCCAAAAAGGTTTTTACTGATTTATTCTAGTACTTGAATATCTGAGTATTGAATATTCCAATCCTTCAAGCTCTTCAGAGACCTTGCACGAACCCTGGGTGCTCAATACACTGGTGAAAAATTGAGCAAATTGGTGGCACATCAAAAAAAGCAACTGTGAGTACAAACAAGATCATTTTAACAAAAAAATGCTATAACAGCCCCAGTAACAGACTTTCATTCTAGCGTAAACAATTATTGCAGACTTGGCATTCCACAGTACGATTATAACTCCATGGCATAGGCAAGCTGCTTAAAGCTGTACCATGTTACAGTAAGTCTATGTGGTTGATGCTAAACTAGAGGGAAAGTTCTACCTTGTATGAACAAGAGAACTTGCTTACCCTGAGAATACAGACATGCATACTGATTATGCAGATGCTGCACTGCAAACACAGATCGCTATCAGCTGCTGACAGAGGAGGTTTTACAGTCGCAGCTGCGCGCACACCCGGGGATAATGCTCAGAGGCCCCTCTGAGAGCCACAGGGATGGAGGAGTCTCTGTGACGCATTTAATAGCCTCATTGCACAAGAGCAAGTGCCACATTTAACAAGTCAATGGCGCACACCAGGATCAGAATCAGTGTTTGACTCATAAAAATGACAGAATCATACAGGAGAACAGAAAAGAGTATGAAACCTTTCCGTTCTTGGATTCATCCCAGAACCCCCTCTAAGAATATCTCAGGTTTAGGTGAATTCAGTAGGGAGGCTCCTGCTTCGACAGATTCACATGTAGAGAACAGACGAAGTTGTTGATGGTCATGAGAGAAGCTGAGGTGCAAGAGGTCAGACTAAAAAAGACCCTCAAGCTGCAAAGCTTCAGTGACGCCCACTGGAGACACAAAGGTTTAGGAGGACCTGCTATGGTAGAGAAACTTCTTCTAGAATCTATTAAATAACAAAGACCTTTTTCTAGCATTGTAGCTGTAAGAGAACCTGAGACCTGAGAACCTGAATAATTCCAAAATACCTTTAAAGATGTAAACTAAACTAAAACAACAATGCTAAGATGGTCTACATGATTAATTTGCTGATTAAACAGACATAACTGTCAATGTTATAACAACAACAGTTATGTTACCATCTGATGATGGATTCCATGACACAACGGAGATTAACAGCAAAATTTTGATTGGACAAGCATACTGTTTCTAAAGACGTATGGAAAGATCAGTGCAAATAGACTTATGTAGTGTAAACATATGCCTTGTTTGCATTGGTTAACCACTGTGGTTTAGTGTAGCTAAACGACCTAATGTGTAAAAAGGTGTTTATTCACACCTTATTTATACACACAAGTCCAAACCCACGAGGCAACAAAGGCTGTTTGACCAGGATAATAACAGCTAATGTTTCCAGACTAATATATTGGAGTGTAATGAAAGGAACAATGAACTGTTAGTGTCTATAATTTTCATTGGGTCAGAGGGAAAGTCAATAAACCTGAACACAGGGACACATGATCCCATGCTCACCTGGACTGGCCTCAGACACTCCCTTCCTGTTTCCTTATAACAGTTTTACACCCTTTTAGATTAATCCTGCAATTAAACACACTAACATATGCACACTGTGTTCATTGATAATAAATACCTAATATACTGTTAAGGGCAACTAAGGTCAGCCATTTACCTATTCGTTTTCAAGCACTCATAAACTGTTCCATACGAAACCCAAATTTTTTCCCCTCACATATTTTGCACTGAGGTGAATTAGGTTGAATTCTGTAAGACTGATATAAATGTAAGAATATAAAATGGCAAAACAAAAACAGAGAACTACACTGTTGCACATGCCCACAAACAAAATATTTGGAAATTTAAGATGCAATTAACATATGAATATCCACTGAATTAGGTTAAATATCAAACCAAGTGGCATTTATTTTAATGAAGTCTGCACAAGCCACGTGTGAAATGTTCTGATTAAAAAGAAGAACCTAAGTGGAACTGACTAATACATCCACTAAAAATCACCTTGGGGCCAGATGTTAAATAGCAAGTCAAGTCACTCCTGAAAAAAGTGTTTCATGTTTTAGTCTGATATTTTGTTTTCCATGTTATGTCTATTTAATTTACTTGAATTTCCCAACTGCCTGAATGTTTTGGGTCTACTACATTTCATGAGCACACATGCGAGTAGCAGGAGATGTATAAATCTTTGTGAACGACAACCATTTGAACTCCACAGAAAGCTGCTTCCTGCAGGTATACACACCGGCCAAGTTGTAACGTTTTGAGCTATATAAGGACACGACCAGGGCGAGATCAATGTCGTCACTATCTGGGCTCAGATGACCAGATCCTAGAAGAGGGATACAGCATTACAGCATTTTCACGTGTGGCACTTTTTCCCTCTCGGAATGCTATGTTGGGAGGGCACCTGCTGTGTCACGTCCAGCAGGGCCTGTTCCAGCAGAGTGCTGCTTCACTCCAATTCCATTTTGGGACTGGCACGTCACATGCATTAGCGTGCAACGCTAGCATGAGGTTCGGTCTCCGTCAGCTGGAATCATGATCAAATTCCAAATGGGGGCTGCGGAGAATCAGAGTCATCTGATCGAGAACAAAACCCTGCAGGCAGGGTCTATCTCTGATTCATTTCCCTTCCATCTGCACTCGCCTTTCACTCCACAGCGAAAGACATGGAGTGATGACGTCAAACCATACAAATGTGATACACACTAACAATAGCGAATGTATCATCACATTTCAAAACGGTAATCAGGTTAAATATGCAGGCTAATACAAATATCCCAACAACATCGAATCAAAAGAAAGCAGTTTTCAAATGGAAACTCAATGTATAACAATATAAAAAGCTCCTTAGATATTTTATTCCCCTCTAAACAGTGCACATCTCTGATATCTTCAAAGTGAATCTGTAAATGTCAAAGAATAATTTGTAATGCCTACATGTAATACAGATGGGCAAAATTATAATGTGATAAATAACTCAAAATAACAGGTGGGAAATTACAGTCTTCTAAAATTAGTTAATATAAGAAGCTTCCTGTTAAGCTGTTTAAATGTTACAAATAAAAAAGAAACATGAATGATTGTCTGGGTTTTTTGTTTCAGACTATTTTTGTGTAGTAGTGAGGTTTGGTTTCTCTTTCCGTTGAAGGAGCTCAGATCAGGTGTCTGACTCTGTGGTCAGAGTGAGCGTGTGCTTGGAAACTACTGTGCTGTATTTAAATGATGCAGGGCTGTATTACATACTTGGCCATGGTCCACTGGAGGGGGGGTCCCCCCCACACTATTGGGAAAGAGTGAGTAATACAACAGAAAAGCATGAAATACAAAACACAAATATGAGAAGGGCCTTTACTACAAAACAAACCATTTTATCCTAAGAACAGAGTATTTCCGGCTTGTAACCTATTATCAGTATATCCAATCCAAGGTCTACACCTGCATATTAGGTTTGCATGCAATCATACATTTTAAGTATTTTAATACAAAAAATATACACAGTTCACCTTTAAAATGTAGTCAATGAAAACGTAACCACGGTTGGGAGAAGACAATTCTGTAGTCGTCTCTGTAGCCTCAGTGGAACCCACAAAAGAAACTTTCGCTTGGGTTCCATTAGACATGCATGCTTGCATTCCGCTTAGGTGTTAACCTCTGACACCACTGACGTTTGCTTTGAGGTTCTGTGACACACTTTTAAAGATGAGAGTCCCACTGCATTTTAAAAGAGCTGAAACCAAAAACAAGAACCAAACAAAAAACCAAAATCCCCTAATGTGTCAATTGGATGGAAGGAAAATTCATCAGAGATTCTCGCATTTTTGAGCTCACACAAAATTCCTGTGCAGGAAATCAGCGAGAAATCAGAATTAGCAGCAATTCAGTTTTCCTTCCCATATCGAACTAGAATTTACTCTAAATTCAAGGTTGGTGAGGTTGCTATTTACGTGCAAACCAGATTCGTTGCACACAACCACATATACTTCAAACACTAGATACCTATGTTACACTTCTTAGTTCTCTATGCAACCCCTCTACTGTGACCTCAAAAAATTAGAAAGCCTTATAAAGACAAACCGTGTGATTGTCAATCTAAAAAAAAGTTTTGACCGACTCATCTGTATTTCAAAATATAATGTTTAATCACTTAAACAGGAATCTAAAAGGGAAGACAGTATTTGAAAAAAAGAGGATGTTTCCCATTATAAAACACTCAGACATTCAAATATATCTCAAGTTCCTTTTGTTTGCTGTCAATTTTGCAACAGTTACTTCTGCTCCTCTAATTCCAATCCATCAGGTACAAGCAACCAGTGTGTGTCATTGTCTGTAGCTGTACTAGCAGTCGATAAAACAGACACATCAGACTCCTCAAATGTCTCCGCTCAGCCCAGAGAAAAGCGGTTTATTCAGACGCATGTGCACAGTATGCGTTTCTGCTTAAAGCACAAAGCCCCATTGAGAGACTCGCATGTGCTTTAGGCCAGCAGCTAGACATCCACACACTCCATAACGCTACAACCCCAGAGACACAAACTCAACTCACACTGCCACAGGCTTCTGCTGGAGATGCTTTGTTATCCCACACAATACATTCCAACACCTAAAATAAACAGCCCCTGTCATCACCTAAAAACCACCCCGTTTCAAAAGAAAAATGTCCCGTTTTCTACACATTTGCATATGGCAAGCATATACACGCTTGGTTTTTTTCTTTTGCATAACAGTAATGTGTTCTTTTCCGGACTCCTGTTGGACAATAGGATGTAACAGCAAATGGATAAAAGAGGAAGCGTCCAATAGCCAAAACAAGTGAATAAGCGGAAATCAGTGATGCCAACCGCATTGAGGACGCATGAGTCACATTGTGGTGTCGTTTTGGTTCAGGAAAATATGAACAGCACATTGTTATGGAAGAATTATGAAAACAATAAACTCAGCATACACACTGGGTGGGCAATGGAGTGGTGGTGGTAGAGGACTGCAGATTTATTCCTGTTTGGTTCTTTAATAAGCCATAAGCTGTGTGTGTGTGTGT
>JAZGTK010008068.1:0-18690 GCA_036877625.1 Ambastaia sidthimunki
TGTTATGGCATGTTGGTCAGGGAAATGATAAATTAGCTTCACAATGCTACTTCTTAACCATTGTGTCCCTCGCTATCTTATCTCCACACAGGCTATTTGAGACTTGTAGCTTACGAATGTGTTGAAATTAATCATTTTCTTATCAATGCTCATACAACACTTTGTCCTATTGTGGGCTCAAAGCCAGGAGGCCCTGTTTGCAAATAGCTGTGTTGTGATCGTCTTTAGCCTATGTTCAGAGGTTCAGTAAATACATGGCAGTGTTTTAGTCTACACATCTCATTAATGAAGCTACAATAGCTAAAGAATATCTGGTGCAAAGCTCAAGATTCCACTAAGTAACTTTAGGTTAAAAACATCCCTCTATATCTAGGACATAAGATGTGCTTGAAGGCAGATGCTACAACTTTCTAGACATGATGAATGTCTACCCCCACTGCTATGTGTATTTACACATTTACATAACAGTTTCTGTGTCTCCCTCTCTCATTTCTGCAAAAGCTTTGGTGGAATTACAGTGTACATCCATCATCCAGCCAGAAAGACCTACTCTGACTCTCTCGCATTAACTCCTTTTCTCTCTGGACTGATGCTCCTGACCTCTCCCTCAGCCTCTGCACTCCAGCACTGTGAGAGTTCAGTTCTAGCTCATCTTCAGTTCTGGGGCAGAGCTCTCTCTCTGTTGCACTCCCTGTTTGATAGTTAATCTTCTGGCAGATCTGTAGCACTTGCCACCCCACACTCAGTCCAGTTCCACTGGACGGTTCTGGTTCATCCTGTCAGTTCAGACATCTGCAGCATGTTCAAGAAATAGTTCACCTCAAAATGAACCCATTTTCAGTAACTTCCCTTCTTTTGTAAAACACAGGAGAAGGAATGTGTTGAATACTGGTTTTGATTTTGAATGCTGTTTTTGCAGTTACAATCGATGAGAAATAAAGCTTCAAGAGGGACGGAAGAACACTTATTATCCACCTAGTGTCTTTTGCACAATTTGTGAGCTACAAGTATTCTAATGGCATTTGATAGCACAGTCATTGTGGAAGCAACAATTTGTAAGTGTATTAAGTGTAATAAAATGTAGACACTTGCAACAAAAGTGAATAGTGGTTGATACTGTGGTGTAAACAGCAACAAATAGTATTATAATTGCAAATAGAGATACACGCCATTCACACAAGTGTGTGATATACAGTATATTGTGGTGTATACTGCACTGGGCTAAATAATTAATTAGCAGCCTTTAATGATTTTAAATGAAGTATTACAACTCATTTAAGACGTAAGGAAATATATCTCATTTGGCCCTTGCACTCAGTATCTTGAATGTCTACTGTCCTTATTTGGAATGGAAATTTTGCTTTTCAGTTACAAACAATGACCCAGCCCTTCCCCAACTACCTCTTTTAATTGGAAGCAGCTCAATGAATATTTTCCAATGCAGCATGAAATAGACTACAAAGCATATCATTTTACAGCCCTAGCACTGTTAATTATTCACATATCACTTTAATTAAGGTCATCAACAGATTGGATAATGAACAAACAAGCTGGTGGTCCACTTTGTCTTTTTATATTTTAATAGTGGTTGCTTGTAATACTTAACTTGTTTCTTTAATTAACTGGCAATCTAAATAACAAGTGTTGTGGTTTATTTAGTCTTTACTGTGCAAATTTATGCATTGCTTTATTCCGCAGAACCAAGGCCAAAAGAGAAATAAAGGTTATGATAGTTTGAATTACCAAAAACACAAACTATTCTAAAAATAAATAAATAAATGTGTGTTCCTCTGTGACATCAAGCTGTGTAAAGGCTCTGTGTGACCCTGATTTATAGACTGCAAGTGAAATGCATTGTAAACCCAACAAGATAAAACTTGTAATGGCTTCCCTGCTGAAGATGAACAACTGTTTGGTGCTAGTCTGGATATTGAATGATCTTTGAGGCGAGGAGCTCGTTGAGTCAGCTGTCAGTATTTAACAGGCTGTTTATAGTATTCACTTTGGTTACCACTGTTACATTTTAACCTTTTCTCTACCCAAATAAAATGTGATGTTTAAGTCATTGTTTACTTCTACAAGGTTCTTAAATGAAATAAAATATAATACACATAAACCATCTAGAATAAAAGGAAAAACAAATACAACACAAAAGCTGTTGTGGCCAAGTTCCTGAAAGATACAAACCTAACCTAAAAATATGATTGTAAATTGTTGTGTATTATTGAATACTCCATCCCCCATCACTCCCTCCCACTGACAACACAAACCCCCTCATAAATGCTGCAATCATTTCAATGTGTTCAATGTTTTGCTGCTTTACCATCAATTTTGTGTAGTATTGTGTAGTATTTTAAGCAGTTTAAGCAAGCCATACAGGTTGGTCAACACAGAAACAACAGCTTAACCAATGGTGGGAGTTTGGTGCAGAATTATCTGTTTTTTTACCATTATACCATTATACCATCATACCATTATCATTCTGCTGATTTTTCGAAGTCAGAAGAAAACAAGACACTCTTTTTGGATGAAAGGACTGGTTCATCCCTGTAATCACCATCTGGTGTGAGAGACTTTCTCAACAGGGTAGCCAGAAAGAACCAGAGACATTTCCCTTTCCTCAAAGATCATTACTTGTATGCAACAATTTAACACATTTCCTGATTAGTTCTTAATAATGTGACTTCACTGCAAAGGTCATCATGCCTGGATTATCTCTGTTATGGCTTTTTACAAGTGTTTTTGTCTGCATGTGCTGTATATGGCTGCTTCTTTGTTGGCAGCTCTTATTTGATTATGGTTTGGTTATGTTTTGTGTGCTTTGATCACTTGAACATACCTCAGTGAAGAACTTGAACTGTAAGTACACCAGAGCTTTAAGCTTTTTACCACATTGAGCTCTTATTCCATTATAGGCGTTATGATACAAGCCAGTTGAACTTAGGTTAGTAGGACCTGTAGATTAATCTATGTTTTCATTAACTCTGTGGGTCACCATATTATTTCTCTTGTAAAATGGTTTGCAGCTGGAGAGACAGAGAAAAAATCATGAGGGCACAAAATCTACCACTTTGACATGATGCATCGACAAGCACTGACTGCAAAGCAGAAATGGAGGGGAGATGCTGGATCCCTCACACTTTCTAGAGTGCCATGCCAATCATAATAAACTAAATTCAGTGTTTGCCAAACTGAGGTAACTCTTGTGTCATCACTCATTTAGGCTATAGCACTTTAAGGCCACATTAGCAATTCTGGAAAAAAAGCAGTGTTGTGGAGCATTGTGCTTTTCCAGTGCTGTGTCACTCTGTGAGACTGTAACAGATTGTTTTGTTTAAAATACTGATTAATTAAAGATTTATGATTTATGTGCAGTAAGTTTTGCACTAAGGGCTAAAGTCACGAGTCACTGAAAGTTGCTATGGAGATTCTGTAGCGCCAGTCTTTACATGACTATACATACTGACACAATACATTTAATTAATTATTAATGTAATTGTGTAATTAAGGTTCTCACAGTCTGGTGGTAATAAAAGTTGTGTTTTGACATACACAATGTGACTTAAACTTGGCTTTGATAATGAAATTATGCTAGTCAGAACTGTTATAAAATGGCTTGTATTATAGAGCTTTGACAAGTTGATCAGGTTTTGCCAAACACACATATCTGCCTTAAAATTTAAACAAACATTCATACAAATAAATAATTAGCACTTTTAAAGAAATTTTTGGTACTCAATTAAATTGTTCAAATCATTTGTACAGAAAACTCAATTAGCATTAAGCAAAAATGGCCCATCATGTGGCCAGAAACCAAATTGTGATTGTGACCAAAAACCAAAAAGTCATTTAATCTATAACCGCACACATTCAGTATTTTACAGCTTGGAGAGTTATGTATAAATTCCCAGGTAACTTTATTATAGTGTATTGCGTGTAATTCTCAAATAAACTGACTAAACTGAGTTTGTTCAGTCTAGTATATCAACATAATAATCCATAAAAAAATTATTAATAAAATAAAACATACATATTTTTTTTAAGCTTGCCGTAGCACTGATAAAAATTATGTTGTCTTAAAATCAATCAATGTGTCCATTTTGAGCATTCTGGGGAAATTTGTGAAGTGTTTATCCTCTTTGAATGCACATAATTGGAGACACTTTGTCGTGCAACAATATAACTCAGAGCATCAGCACTAAAAACGGATTCACTGGTGTTTAATAGAGGCAGCTGAACATGTAATCCTTTAACAAAGAGAAAGTAATTAGAGATACAGAAGAAAGGGGGAGGGTAGAGAACAATTTAGTGCAATTACAGTACATAGTGAATACAGCTTGGTTTTTTTTCTTTTGTGTGTTTTGTGCTTCTAAAATATCAGTAACACTTTCTTTTACTTTTAAATACTTACTATAGTAATAACAGTAAATGATGTATAATTATATGCAACTAAACCAAAACCAAACCCTGATTCTAAACCTAACTCTTGGGTAAATACATGTTGTCAGTTAATTTTATTCAATGCTTAAATGTTTAATTATGTACACCTTAAAATTCATTGTAACCAAAATATCTATACCAAACTTTTAAGCATATGTTGACATGGTTAGTGAACATTCTGTGAAAATAAACAACACATATGCTATACAGTGAAAACCTGTGTTTTGTAAAGAATGCTTATGGCCATAAGTCTACAATTCCTCATCTTTAGCAAAGAAAAACAGTTTGTGGAACATTCAAGCACGGATGCAGTTAAGTCTGTTCTTAGCCTCTATTGTGAGGAGACTGGGCATGATGCATAGCTAAAGATCTTCAAGTGCTCCATCAAGTAATGCGTAATGTGGTTTAAGAGCATAATGTTCTGTGTCCAGTGTTTTTCCTCTTTAGTTTAGGTCAAATAACTCCAATCTGATGAATGGCATGACGTCCCACAAGGACAAAAACACAAAAATATGAATGGATCCTTATATTTTAAACAATTTGTGATCATATGCTGTTTTTGGTCTGTTGGTCTGTTTATAAAGGGTTAGGGTTATGGATGCACATGCTTTAGTGACTGTATTTTATTTGTGATTAAATAAGTACGGTATTTAGAACTAGCATTATTACACATTTTAACTGAATGTCACACATTTTCTAGTTTTGTGTTGGTCTGTGTTGTACTGTAGCAACTTGGTTCAGGAGAAACGTTGTTTCGTTTTACTATGCACTTGTATATGTCTGAAATGACAATAAAACTCCACTTTGACTTTGACATTTCTGGTTAAAATACAAATACACATCTTTGGTTAAATTGTGCAATAACTAAGAAAAATAAACATTATAATCTTATAAACTGTGGACTAAATTGTGACAACAATAAGGCATCTTTCCCCTTCTTTAATGGTCATGTTTTCCCCTGGACAAATTTTCCCAGTGTGAGCTCAATGCAAACACCAAATTGGATTGCATGGCACAAAATTACAGAGGTCAGATTTCTTTTTATGATTTTCACAGACACTATTAAGGTTTTGAAATGTGAGCCTTAGCAAACTTAATTGAATTGAGCTATTTTGACACAGCAATGAAGGCTTCTTAAACAGGATTCCTGCATTCCTGTTCTAGTATTCAACAACACAGTGTAACTCAATTTTTTTATTGGTCAAGACCATTAACTATTTTGAAATATTCTTGAATTAGATGGCAAAATTGCACACTTAATTAAAAACTCGCTATTTATTCTTCTTTCAAAGCTTTAAAGCACATAGGGAAAAATGAGACTCATGTTTAAGAACATTCCTATCAAAAATGAATATTACATTAACTGTTCCTCCAAATGGCTTTAATTTGTTCACAACATGAAAGACTGTACAATTTAGTAAAGTTTAATAAGATTTAAAGAGGACCGTTTACAGCCTGCTGGCAGCAATTATGTACATCCCTAGTGACAGGTGATTTCATGGGGCTGTGCTTAATCTTATTTGCAATGGGGTACAATTGAAAAAGCCAAAGTAAATCCTTTAATTGGCTCTGTTTGTTAGTCTGATTTTAGTTAGGCAGAAAACCTATGTTTGCTATCGATATAAAAGCTTATCCACTGAGGAATGAAGGGCAATTACTGGAGATGTGATGAGACTGGCATCCAAGGGTCTGCATAGTCTAGACTACCACAACCTAGAGTTCAATAGTGACTTTTGAAAATTCAGCAAATGTAAACAAATAAAAATAAAAAGTTCCACAATATTTATGCTAAAACTCTACTTTTATCTTCCAAATCATGCATTCCAGTCTTTTGGTTCATTGAAACGATCACTCGTTAGTTTTAACTGCATGTGTGGGCAGGTCGTAGCTAGGAATTGTGATTATAAATTGCCATGGGCTTCACATCAATACTTCTTGAATTGCAGCAGGCCCCCATGTACCCATGGGCAGCTAAAATCGTGTCCACCTTTCACCTATATAGCTACAAGCCTGAACGTGGGTACATAATCTTCTGTATTTGTTTAAAGCACAAATCACATAATTATCTAAATCAAAGGTTTGATGCAGACAGTCAGACTGAATTTCTGAATGGCAGACCTTGATGGCAGACCTTCTACTAAGAAACATGCTATTTATATAAAATGACAAATCTAGCAATCATGTCCAGCTCGTCCCCATAAGCAAACAGAAAAACACGCACATTTACACACACACACATAAAACATAAGAACAACCTTCGCTGTGTTTTGATATTCTTCAGTAATCACCATGCCCACAAATCAGGTGAGCGAAAATGTCAGCCGTGGGCCGCCATAGGCAGGCGATAACAGAGATTGATAACGGGTTTACCGACGCTGGTCTGGGTTCCTGATCTACAGCGGCAAGACCTGTGGGATGAAGACACACATAACCGAAAGCCCAAGCTGGCGGGCGGTCGCAGTAATTGAGAAGAGATGTATTTATAGAGTGGCCTGCTCAACAGCCATTGCCGCCTGTAAATCTGCAGGGAACTGAAAGGAAAAATGTCACAACCCAAGGACAGGAGCATGCAGAGGGGTGTCCTGAGCAGAGCCAGCAGGTAATAGGAGTGTCAGTTTTCCTCACACTGCCTTTGTAGGGCAAGAAGACTTTAGAAGAGTAAAGCTGAGTAGACGGGGTGGAATCAGTATGGTTTGTTTCTCGGTATTATGTATGTATAGTATGGTTTTTGTGTTATGGGAAAAATACAGAATACAGAAGTAAAGAGTAAAATAATAAATGTATAGGTATGCACGTATACAAGTGTGTGTGTGTGTGTGGTCCTGTTATTTAGGACAGTTAAAGAAATCAAATTTATTGATCGAGGCTTATGGGAAATCCATAATAAACACAAAAAAGATAACAATATAAGTAAAAATGATGCAATGCAAAAACAAATGGCATTGGATAGTAAACAAAACATAATTCAATATAACCAGTGAACAGAAGTGTTAAATGCACTTTAAAACACAAATCCAAAAACATTAAAGCTGGTACTTAAGTGTTGTTTGCCCCGAAGATCTGTACAAGACGTCTTCCTCTCAACATGAAAGAGGAACGGCTTGTCCTTGTTAACTTGCTCAACTTGCTGCTTTGTCTCATAATAGCTTCAAATGCATGTCTTTGAGGGCTGTCACATCTGTTCGTGCCTCAGAATCTAGTTCACCTTTATTTTTCTTACTTGCCCTGCTTACAAAGCTTCCTTGAGGGTATAATTTATTCGCTTAGCCTTCACTAAGCAGCTAGTTTCAAAGCCCAGCTTTGTTTTCCGCTAACATATGATTAATTAGCATTGTATAGCAGCAAATTTACCCTTCGGCTGGCTAAGACAGATTGGGGAACGACACTTGAGAATTTCTTTGTGTTTGTGGTTCAGAAGGGTTGGCGTTTCTAGTTGTACAGAAAAAAATATTTTGGAGCAGTGTCATAGGTAAGGAAATGTCTATGTTAGCTGTAACCTACAGGGAAAAGCCTCACTATACTGCTCATTGCTGTTTATGTTATAACAAATTAGTCTTGGGACCAGTGACCTCCTTGGGCTTAGGGTGTTAAAAAACTGTACAATATATTTTACTTTTAGTCACTATATAGCCCTCAGTTGAGCTTGTAAACCTGTCAAAGCCTATAAAAAAAGACAATTCCTTAAGACATTTTTAGTATCTTCTTGATAAAGAACTTTATTTTGTTCACTTTAAGCACCATGTTTAAGATGTATCCATTTCGGATTTATTTCGCATTTCAGTTCAAGAATAAGTACATATTTTTTAGCAATGGACAAGCGCTAAATTGAGAAAAAAACGTAATAAAATGGTCCAGCTCTCAGAAAGAGTCAGGACACTGAATTCTGATGCTCCACATTTGAGCTTGAGGCAACTGTCACAATTTCACTTGAGTCTGAATGGCAGTTCAAAATTTTTGTTTACCAAATCATTCAACCCCACAGGTCTATGCTCCACAGGTATCTGCCTCTTCTTTTACACTCTGACTGAGTCTCTCTCTCTCTTTCTCTCTCTCTCTCTCTCACATACACACACACACACACACACACAAAATCCCTCCAAACTACAGAGGAAATCCCAGAGGACAATTGTATTGTTACAGTTCTTAATACTTGCATTGAATCATTGATACTGAATATGCATAAAGCTGTGAAGTAAATAACTAGAAGCCACATTAAATATTCAAATATTACAATCCCTTCCAGGAGAGAGAATATCCAGTGTAAGGAAATGTTTCTGTTTTATTGCTCTAGACTGTATTGTGAGCTAAGCCACTCAAGGTCAAACATAAATAGAAGCCCAAAAATATTCAGGAGGCAGATGTCTCCTTGTTCCTTTAATGAGAGCTCATGTTCTTCTGCGATAGAATCAGGTTAGACAAAGGGACCTTTATCCTCAAAAAATACAAAATAAATAAATTTATTAAATCCCCACCACAATAGAGTGTGACAGCATTCTGTATTTTTTCTCCACCAAAGTAAATTACTTTAAAGTTGAGGGTTTACACAAGTTCAGAAAAGTGCTTAAATATTGGAATAACAGTGTTTGTCGGTATTTAAACAAAAAGTGTGATTCTGCATGTGTGTGTGATCTCCTAAGATCTCCATCTTGCTGTTTTGCTAAACTGCTATTTTTAAGTAATTCATTATTATAGACAAGCAGCATCTTGCCTGTTCTCTACAGAAACCTCTAAATAAAAAATGTATATAACTTTGAAAGAATAATGATCTGGAGCAAAAACTGTACGTGAGGAACTAAAAACAGTTAAATTATTTGATCTATGATTGGTGCTTAAAAATATACACAGTGCCTAAAACATGCCTCACTTAATTTGATAATTAGTTTGATATTTACTTTGATATGTCAACCAAACTAAACAATCCAAGTTACTTAGATTGCAAGCAAAAGGTTTATGAAAACTAAAAATGTTTCCTAATAAACAAAATAAACAATTTTGTTCTGTGTGTTAAACAATATCTTATGACATGTTACATCAACAAAGCTGTATTAAGCTGAATTTGTAGCTGCATGACCCAGGGGTCTGTAGGTTGTAGAGTGAGACAGGTGTGACAAATGTTTTGGCAGAACAATAGTTATTGTAGCAGGGAGAGGTGTAAGCCTAATATGTTTGGAGGATTTGTAACCATCATGCACTGAGCATAGAATCTTGTAGTGGGACCAGGGGCATTGTCACCAGAGCAGTGCAGCTAAAAAGCTTGACAACTGCAACTGTTACCACAGTGACTAGCTGACTAGCTGACACACCAGCACATATAATTAAACCTTAGGTGTACAGAGTCCACTTAACTGTCATATATTAATGCTTCTATCCATAAATGAATGTAACATTATTGTTTAGTGTACGTTGTTTGCTGTAGCCTAACAGACCAGAAGCCGAATGTCCTCCAGATACGTTTATTAATTTAATGTGATTAGTTGACACATCATGTGTCATACAGTTTGTTTTACTTGCTTCTACTAACAGCTCTTTGGAATTTTGCAAATTTAAACATTTTTCAAATATAAATCTTTAAAACTAATAGCCTTTACAGCCTTTATTTTATAAACACATACTGTATATTTCTGGACCAAAACTGTTGATGACTCATGTAGCACTTGTGGCATGTAGCATGTAGCACTGTCTAATCAAATCCTCTCTAGAATGAAAATGTCCCTACACCTGCAGCTAACTAGCTAACAGCAAATGATGGTTTGCGCATGTTATGTACATTGTTCTTTTCACCAATTAGACTGGGGTCAATGTTCTGTTATATGACCCAATTTCAGCCAAGCTTTTGTTGTTGGAACAGATGCCTTACATTTTTCTGTAGAAAGCTTTTGTATGAAAAGTTCATAGTCTACATGACTGCAAGCTGTTCAGGTCCTCTGGGTACAAAACAAGCCTAAATCATCTCTCTACATTAGCCCACACCACTGTGCATGATGGTCAGTATGAAGTGCTTGTGCTGATACACTGCACGATGGTACATAATGGCCAAGCATGTCTACTTCTGCTTTCATTTTCCTTTTGAAGAAAAGGGGCTTATTTGGCTCCCCATCTACGAACAGCATACTTTCTTCAGCTTTTTTCTTTTCATACTGTTGGGAACATTAAAAATGTATATGTTAACCAATGCCTGTAGATCCCTAGATCTGTGTGTGTGATTCCTATGGGCTTTATACTGTCTGAACTTGAGCTGAATTTGCTAGGGCTCCAACACTTGGGATGCTTGCTAACTGCCTTGTACGGTCACCATTTGTAAATAATCCTAAAATGTACATATTTCACATTGTTTGAAAATGTCCACATAAACCTAATTTATAAATAACAATAATTGCCTGTCTCACATTTCATTGTTGATACTTTTAATTTTTTACCAAGATGTTATCAAGATGAAGTATTAAAAAATAGATCACTTTTGTAGTTACATTCCCTGATCATGTACTAATTAAGTACATTGGATTTGTCGGCGCAAAGTTGCTAATTACCTTCTAAATTCCTTTGGAAGCGGTAAGGAAGCGCTTCATTTAACCCACATGGTTTCTACGGTTTGGCCTACTTTTTGTTGAATAAATAATAAATACAATGACATCTGTTCTGTGTTGTTTAATACTTGATTTCTGCAATTATCAAGGTTTGGGAAGACAAGACAATTGTTGATTTATACCACACAAAACAACTAAATGAAACAGAATGTGTTTTCTTTTCCATGCGTGCCAAGTTTCAACTTCTGTTATGTCAAACTGGAGCACTGCTTCTCTGCTAGCTGCTGTTTATATTTGCGAGTAAACCATCTTAGAGTGGCTTGGTATTATGCCAGACTGAGTCGGGGATTGAACCCAGGAGATATCCATAGTCTGCCTGCCCACCACACATATGTTAATAAATAACATCTTTTAACAAAGAAGTGAACTGCTACTTAAAGTCTGTTTGACATATTTGAATCAGTGTGCTGCAGGTGGATAATAAAAAATGTGTTTTATTTTGACTGTTGGTAGATGCTCATATAATTGATAATGGTTTGGTCATCTTTCTCAAAGAATAAATCGCATTAGTTTGTCAACTGACAGCGTTCGTGAATGAGGGATCTTCAATGAGAAAACAATAAAAACAATGTTCTATTGCGTGATATGTAGTTTAGACCTCTGTTGTGTTGCATGCAAATAAATGCATTGAAAATGTCCCAGGAGAATGTAAACTCGCAGAATGAGAGAATGGTGGGAGCACTGAGTCACTGTTAGCCAACAGTATCTTTGATGTAGACAGGGGCAGAATGTCTCACTCAAGTCAGTACAGTGTTAGGTAATGAAGACAGGCAGCTTTAACTGGGGGCTTTTACAACACCTCTGTGCATTCAGAAACATGTTGGACAAGAAAAAGAAATTGAAAAGTGAAAAACTCAAAAGTCAATATTACCATAAAGCTTTGAGGCGTAACTGTATAACAGATACAGCACAAACAATTACAGTACACTGGAATGTACCACCACACACAGAAAAATAAAAACAAGCACATTAGATAAAACTTTGATAATAGAGTCATTCAAATCACAGCACATAAATAAACACTGGGCTGAAAATGCATTAAAACTCAGAGAAGTAACATGTTCTAGCAATGCAAAGTAAAACAAAATAATTCACAATGAACAAACAACTACACGACCTTGTTGGCAAAGAACCCAAGTGATATAATGCTTCTATTCAGAGTCCTTCAGGTAAAGGGATAGTTTTCTCATTATCGTGTCATTCCAAATCTGTATGACTGTTTTTCTTCTGAGAAACACAGAGATATTTTGAAGTATGTTGATAACCAAACAACAGTGCTTCCTCCTTGACTTCCATGCATGAACTTTAGATAAACGAGAAAGTAGTGTGCTGCTACACATATGCAGAACATTTACATTAACAGGGTCTAAAATCTAAATTTCTAATACATTTCTAAAATTTCTATAATTCTAATACTTGTGGCCTGAAAGACCAGGTTTACAGTCCTGCCATTCTCCTTGCTTTAGAAGATGTTGAGCTGCTAGACCTTAACCGCCCCTTACCTTGTGTCTTTGCTTAACCGTCACAACGGCTGTTATTTGATGCTCTTGAGGTAAGACTCACAGGCAGTGTTTCAATGTAACCTACACCACTGAAAATCAAGTCTCTCACCAGTCACAGCAACAGACTGATTTGCAATACTGTGTGATTTAAACAGTATATTGTCACCAGTCCAGGAAAGGGTTTCTTTATCATAATAAAGTATATAGTTGCCTACATATCTGTATTGTCTTTCATCCCTCATTCCCTGCCCTTGAGGGATTTTCAACAAAGATAGACATGAGAATGGGAAGTATTATCCCAGGCTATAGGAGTTGAGATGAGGAATTAGTTTCTTAACCACGTCTGAGCCTTAAGCAAACACTTTAAATCCACATTACATCTCAGGCTCACTGCTTTATAGTCTCTTTCTCGCTCTGTCCTCCTTGCTCACGTTTTTACATTTCCTGTCTTCTTCAGTTTTGACAATGATGCCTCACAAAACTTTCCACTTCATTGGATCTGTTAGCCATTAAAAACGTGTGAGGTATTCCATCTTATTAGGACAGAAATCAGGAGGCCCTCAACCAAACACTTCATCGTTCTTGTTCAGCAAAGTGTGTCGTATTGACTGTCTACTTTGGAAGTATTCTTCCACATTAATTCAACAAGGCAGTTGTCCTGTCTACAGATCATTTTTTGTCTGTATTGTTAAAAAAGTGTTTATATAAGAATTGGAGTAATGCTTCACAATGAGAACAGGATATGTGTGTTTGTTTATCATGTAACAAGCAGCATAAATCTCAGGAAAGAGCATTGTTTCAAGCATGGTTTAATCTTTCATCTTTCCCCCTAATTTTTATTTTGTGTTTATTTTTCCCAGTGTTCTTCCAAAAATTCCTTTGGAAGAAATCGTATCTTGAGTTATTTCTGCCACATAACTTTCTCTCTCCTTAAAAGGACACCTAGACAGTGCTGTCACTGAACATATAACAGGGTAATGTGCTACGTTATTCTTTCAAATAGACACACCAGTGCTTTGCTAAGTATGACACGGGAGAAACGGTCAGTACAAAATAATATGAACTCTGTGTAGTTTAAATAGATTATCTAGTGTGTCTGCCTATAACCACAGACATTATGAGCGGATGAGACAGAGCCTGTCTCATAAAATGCATATAATAAATACAAAGCTTATGATGGCTGTAGGTGTGGATGTTCAAGGCAAAAGAGCCAATTGTCTAAAAGACCTAATCGTTGTGTTTCTTGATAATACATGCACATAGTAGTGCATATTTTAAGTGATTTGATCTAAAACTTTTGTCAGATTTTATTGCCAATTTAAAATGTTATAAAGCTTTAATATTGGCAAAGGATTTTGGAGACTTATTTCTTTTCCATCAAGTAAATAAGAGCTGTGCTGCATGATGGGAAATAGCTACCTGGCAGCCATGTGGCCACCAAGTGAAGTCTGAGGGGAAATTAGGGGGAAACTGTGATCCAAACAAAGTGCATGTATGCATGTATGCATGTATGCGTGAGTGTGCGTCCGCTCGATGATGCCCAGGGAGAGGTCACTCTCTCATGCCAGCTGGAAAGTTCCTTCTATTCCAACTTAGGTTTGGTTTGACTCTGACCAGCACAGCACTGGCATCAGTAAAAAACTGATTAAAGTTTGTGTAATATTAGGGTTGTGAAGCATGATGACAAATTTGCATAATCAACAATACTTTTTAGGGTAAATTCAAAGAGAGAAAAAACAGTTGTGTACAACCTTAAACATAGTAAGTAAAGATTCCACATGACTGAACCGATGAACAGATGCTTTTTCATTCTCCAGAAAGTGGAAGTTGGAGTGCTTCATTTAAAATTCCCCTTGTCCGACCTCAGAACATTCCTGTCAATCATGTCACACTAGGCAAACAAAACAAAGAACCATCAACACAAAATGCTTGTGTTTACTTTAAAAGTCAACTTCTCATATAATAATAATAGATAAGATTTGTTGCTGCCATATTGACGTCAAAAGATGCTTCTTGTCAGATCTTAAGCATTGTTCTAGTAGTTACAAGGTGGAAGAATTCTGAGTTACAAATGTTCTGGAGTGAAGCATTTTTATTCACTGGTCATGTGACAGTGATGTCATGTGGGCTCCACCTGTTTGTCAGTAAGTACTATCCTTAACCACTGTGTAATATATTTTGTTTTATCACCTTGTTTAAACTTTATTAAAGCTGCTTCATCACAATTATGACCCAAGTTTGTTATATTCTGACGTTAAGCTTTGCACACTTTTCTTTGTTCCTGCATATTCATTTCACTTCATTTTCTTGCATAGCAGCCTCTGTCTGCAGGCTCCACTCCACAGTGTCTAGTAATTTTGACATGCAATAGTAAATGGTTTCATTTTGTTGCCCTTCTAATTAATGCTGTAGACTTGAATCTGCCTACAACTTCCAAAATTTGTTTCATGCTTTAAGGCTGTGCATCATTTATGATTTCTCTTTATGCACAGGAAAGGCAATATTTCTAGGGTGGGCTCTCCCTTCTGTTTTGCCCATAGACTTTTCAATCAATCAAAGCCAGCTTTTTTTCCCACTGAAGTATTCAATAATTCATTGGACTCTGGCTTAAGGCCAAGCTGATGTCGGGAAAAGAATTGCTATGGAGAGGAGGAGAAGAGAAGAGTGGATTTCATTTTGTGCAAATTTACAGGCCAATGGACAATTAAATGTTAATTACAGGGCACACAAGGAAACGTCAGACTAGTGACTTTTATACTGCCAGTCTTGTGACATGTTCCCCCCGTTGCCATTACGTTAATCAAGCCTAAAATTAAAGGGTTAAAGTAAAGATTCTGTCACTTACCCTCATCATATCACTTAAACCCCATGTAATTTTCTGTGAAACACCAAAAGTTTTATTTTTACCCCACTGGAATGTTACATATGTATGTATATATAGGTCAGGTATATATGTAAAGTTATAAACTGAGATTTGAGCAATGTTGCAGTGGTAAACAATGAAAGACACAACAGTGTTGTTTATCCTTTGAGACTACTACCCTCTTGGGGTTCAGAGATGTATGCATCTACACATTTCTTTGTTTTAAGTTCCCTAATAAAATCAGTTCCCTTTTTATTCCACCGTCTATATTAAGTTGAATATAAACAGTAAAGTAATATTTTATAATGGTAGCATAATGACTCATGTAATACAACACTGCCCAACACAATTGTACTGATAATCAAATTAGACATATAATATTGCCAGTTTATTAACAAACACAAAATCTTTTCAGTTCTTTTCAAATGAAAATTGCCATCACCATTAAAAATGCAATCCCAGATTGAGGTAAATGCATAACTGGGAGACTATACTGTGCTATAAAGTATATCAGCATGCATCACTGCAGCTGAAAAAGCAGTGCGGTATATATCAGCAGTTTCAGCAGTCTGTGCGCCTCTAATGACAAAGCCAAGGGACGAAATTGGAGAAGACCTTCCCAGATGCTGTTTAGGCAGTTCTGCTGAGATTTGAGGACTCATTGGGAGCAACTTGCCAGCGATAACAATCGTGCATGTCCAATTAACAGAGCTGCACAATAAAAAGTCTTGTCATTGCAACAATAGAAAATCTAGGAAAAGTTTTAAATGGTGCAAAAGATATACTTTTCTGAATACATTACCTTGATTGTTCAAGAACTGTCAGTGTTTTCTGATAACATTTGCTATGTGTTCGTGCACACAATTGACTTTCAAGATTTGTAAAATCATGCCCTTTATCTATGTCTCTACACTGATGCAGTGCTGACTACTAAAAATGCTGGTTAAGAAATACAATACAGACAATAAGACAATACCCCACTCAGAAAATTCCTATATACTTTTATTTTATTCTATATTTAATTTACTACATTTAAATTACTTTAAGATGTCATCAAATTTTCATCAAGCTTTACTAACAGTATGATGTCAAACGTCTGTGTATAAAAGACTATAATGATTTGAAACTTCACCAATGTGTTTATTAGGAAACTGCATACGCTATGTTTATTTTACTTCTCATTTAAACTTTTTTTGTATAAGCAAGGCAAGGTTTGGTTTTAAATGCAAGTAATTTCTGTACTATTTCTGCAAAGTACTGCAATGTTATTTGTTTACTTTGAAAACTTGCGTCTAAAAATGCAGAACAATTCAAACCCTGATATAGTGTATAACCAAATACCAGTCTAACCCAAAAGGCAGAACCATTGTTATTTTTGTACTGTCTTGTTTAAATAAATTATAGTCAAATAAATAACTTTTCAATTGTTTCTAATTCACACTATGATGTAATAACCAGTATTAGAAGTTCAACAGTCCCTTGAAGTTATTAAATTCCCTAGTATTTCAACCGGCACTTTAAACAAGTACTATATCCTAAAATCCACTTCTTAGAAAAGGCCAAACTCAACAGTGTAAATTCAATTACCAAGCTACAATAGATGTCAGACAAAAGCACCGTTATGCTGTCACCCAGTAAAATGTGAGGCAGTGCGCAGGTCCTAATTAACCGATTAAATGGCGTATCTTTTCAGTTAGCAGGAAAAAGTCACAATAATCACCACAATAAAGAAGGAAAAATCCAAGTACAAAGAGCCAATTGGTTTAATGAATCACTTAAGTAGACAAATTGTTGATTTATTTGTGTTTATAAGAAAAAGAAAACAAAACTGAAGTAAAAAGTCTTACTTTGGCTTTAGTCCTTTAATTAATGCAATACACTGAATAAATAAATTAATAAATAAAACCAAAAATCCTGTAAAAGTTTTAATTTATTGAACACGTCAGACTGAAAAATGTGTTCATGCTGCCAGCATCTATTGATCTATTGCCAGTGTTGAAAAAGTTCCAGAAAAATGCATTTTCATTACAATGCGGTTTAACTGTCAAGCTGTTTACAATCTGGGATAACAAAACAATACAATGTTTAAATGTTGTCATTGTCATCATTGCTGCAGGTGACATCATGCTTTTCTAAAATACAAATTAGCTCTTGGTTAGCCTGCTTAAAATCTGGTTTGTTCATATATTTAAATAAGTGCCACATTGCATGAACATGTACAGCCTGTCCTCCAGCTCATATGACCATATAGGTCATTTGTCACTTTCCTAAAAATATGTTCCACAAGAGCGTTTACTAAATTAGCACCCCTACCAACAGCAGGAGACACCACAAAAACTTTTTGCCCTAATCCAATAATGTAACTGCAGAAATTAAAGCTCATTTCTAACTAGGTTAGAGTTAGTATGGGACTGGGCTAGGGAGTTGTCAGCTTGAAAAGCTTTAGAACAGTGTATCACTTAATGCGTTTTATAAGCTTCAAACATTTGCATCTATCCATCATAAAAGTAATCATACAACTCCAGTGAATAAATAAATGTCTTTTGACGCAATGATACATGTGTGAAAATGGATTCATATTTTAAACTTATTAAGTCATCACATGTTAAGAAACAGATCAGAGCACTAAATTGAAATATGGAGGTATGTGTCATGTTCTTGTTCTTTGTTTGCCTGTATTTTGTTCCTAGTTCATTTGAGTTCATTTGTATTTTGTTCTTAGTTCCTAGTTCATATAATTTAATCATCATTTGAATAAGATTGTTTTCATGCTACTAAGAGAAACTATGTGCTGATTGTTAAGTCACTGGCTTGATTTACCAATTTACCAACATCTTTAAATAATGTTTCAACAAATAAAATCTGTCTGAACTTAAATAATTACACACCAGAAATCATTGATCACAGAGATTTCTGATCTTGCAGAATAATCCATAGTGAAATGTACTGTATACAAATAAAACAATGCTTAGCTGAGACAATCACATAATAAAAAAAAACACCTTACTAACATTAGGAACCTTTGGAAGATAATGTTACTATTTAGCTTCTCATATCGCTATTCACTAACATGCCAGTGGGCAACACCAAAGATGTCATAATGTAAAGGTAGCCGTTGATCTTCTTCTGCAAAGGCAATCATTCACATTACTATGATGTCATAACCACAGACTTTTCAGATCTACTAATTTTCTGACCTTGTTAAGGTTTTAGAACAATCAATAAAGTTTTTAGTTCTTGAACTTACAAGATATTTTTATGGAATAACAATCTATTAATTATCAAAAGATCAAAGAAAATT
>JAZGTK010008069.1:0-16269 GCA_036877625.1 Ambastaia sidthimunki
TATATATATATATATATTTTAAGGCAACTCAGATTTATTGTCAATTGAAGTTTGATTTATTGAGGACAAAGCAAAATAAAGTGAAAATTCTGGGACTGCAAGAAAACGTTTGGGATTGCTAGAAAAAGTGCAGGTGTGTTGGAGTAGGTTGGAGCTAAACTCCAGAAACATGGTTTAGAGAACCCAGGACTAGTGATTTGTTTAGTCTTCACCTATAGATGGCAGTATTTTATTATTATTTTAGGAGACAGAAGCAGCGTTTTATTCTGACTTCATGCTCATTATGTGAATATGTTGCATTTTTTAACCTTTAACAATACGCTAATACTATGAAGTCTAAAGAAGTTTCTAAAAATAGGTTAAATGTTGTAAATAAATTATTTACGAAATAAACGTCTAAAAACTGTAACTGTGTAAGCGTATATGAAGCGCTTGAATAACGACTTGGTTGCGTAGTTTAATTATAGTAAAGCTATAATTTGTCCTTTAAGGCTACTAAACAGTAGCGTAATTGTCAGGTTTACTATTGAACTCTATTTAAAAAAGCACAGCCAACCCCACCACCAAAAATAAAACAATAAACTAAAAATGTAACACATTTTAAAGCAGAAATTGTTTATTATCCATTTACTATAGCTGCAGATAAATATTTGAGCTAAAACCTTTATTATATAGTTGACCCTTGCCTGAGTGTATGCTTACTATTGTGGTTTTATTATTTTATTACTATTTTATTGTTTTATTACTATTGGTTTTATTTTACATCAAACAGCACTAGTAAAATATGATGGCATTTTATTTTAGTTTAGAGAATACAATTCACAGAAATTATTATAATTTAAGAGGATTTTTGAACTAGCTTTTTCAAACCACTTACAAACACAACATAAAACACATTTTGTACATAATTTCACTTAACATTTAAAGTAACTGAGATATATGTAGATATATAGCCTGTGATAACTCAACCATTATTTATACATTTAGTTTACAAAGCAAATCAAGAAACATTTTCCCAGCCACTGACGACATAGATTTAATATTATTGAGCTCGTGCTGTCAATAGTGGGCGTGGTCTGTGCTTTCGCATGGCGCTGAGAGACACGTGATTGGCTCTGATCACATCAGCTGTCGCCTGTCATGACAGCCACCAGAAGCTCACAAACGTGCAGAACATCCTGCCCTACATCCAACAGACACACGAAAACTTGTCTGCTTACCATCCGGCTCATCATATACCGTCTCATAATCGTTTATTGTTGTTCTCGTGTGTTGAAATGCTCAGCCTATCTCAAGATCTACAGCAAAACCGCTCGACTTGTCTCCTAAACGACTGATTATTAGTCGCCATTACGCAGTCAATGCTACCAGGAGTGTCTCAGCTTGCTTTAGCGCGCGTCCCTTTACATTATTACAATAGATCATTAGAGGTGGACGCTCCGGGATTGTGTTTACAGTGGGAACAATAAGGACGCCTTACATAAAGCCTCTGTTATCAGACGTGACACACGAGGACACTGACACGCGGAACGATGTTCGAAACCAGAGGAATTCCCTTTATATTGCTTGACATCGCGTGTCTAATACTTGGTAAGTATAAATTTGTTAACTGTCTCTTGATTCTCTTGATCATTGGCAAAGATGTTGTCTTGGGAGTTTTACCATGTTTTTATACCCTATAGAGAAGTGTCAATACTTTATAACGCATAACCTATTTAGGACGAGCCTGAGTATAAAATGATGTGAAACGTTATATTAGTTGATATTAAAGATTGCAACATTAGGGGCGTATCTGGACCCGCCGGGTGTTATTTTAAGTCTGGTAACAGATACATTGTTTCCATGCATGTTACTGAATTGCATGGGACTCAACATTGCAACAGTGTTACTCACACAGTAACCACACGCAACACCCATAGTGTGCGTCAGAGTGCGTCCTGGAGCCGACTTACACCCCCATGAAGAAGATCCGTTCATCCTGCCCCATTAAACATGTCTGTAATAACAGGGCGTTACCTTTCTGCAGTCTTTTGTGTATAACAGTGACTCAGCCTAAGAATTTTTCTTAAGGGAATACACAACTGAAACGTCATTGAAATGAAAATTGTTATACATCTCAAATTCCTTTTAGCCGCAGCGAATATATTTATGTATCATTTGAATATGATGAATATTGCGTATTCATATCTTATAATAATGTAATATGGTACTCTGTTACATTGGGAAACGTGAGAAACCTACAATAAGCTCAACTGAGAACATAGAGGGAACAATCACATGTAAATTCATTGATAAAAATAGGGAACCCTGTTTTCTGTGGTTAACTAATATACTGTATGCTGAATTGTTTTGAAATGACCTGAAGTACTTAATCTTCAAAACACACACAGTGAAAGTTTTACTTTGTATTTATGCCAGAAATTTCCATGTTGTTGGGGAAAAACAGTATATTTCTCACAAAAGGAACAAGTAGCTTGGACTTTACATAAAAAGTAGCCATCTGAGTCACATTCATGTGATGAACACTTGATTTTTCTCTACAGTGGAGACAGTAAATACGATCAAATGTAATATCTCAACCACAGGGTGTAAAGAAAGTTTGAGCTATAGAAACACAACATGATTTTGACATGAATACTAGAAAACATATAATGATCATGTCTCACTTATCTAAAAGTAGCAGTTCATGATTGTCTTGTGACTTTCTGATGTAATGGGAAAGCTGTTTAGTTTTTGTATGAGCAAATGTTTATTTACCACAGATAAGTAAAGTCAAACTAGGATGATACACAGGGGAGCACATCAAAGCCACATAAGGAACTGAATATAAACCTAAAGATTTTCCCAGACGTAATTTTTGTTTTGGTCTTCAGAACATGGTTAAATATTGACCATGACTAGCTAACTACAAGAGATTTCTGGTGTGGCATTAAACAATTCATGTTTGAATGATTCTTCCTGTCAGGTTTAACCACCCAGTTTTATCTATATGTATGCTTATGTCACACACATCAGTAATAGGCCCTTTCACTGCCAGAGGAGCATTGGGCTTAATGAATGGTTTGTTTTGTTTTCCCATAATGCTTTGCAAAGGCAGCAACAATAGACTGTGGCTATAGACGATTCAGAGTTTACATACAAGCTCACATTAGAGTTTAGACGGCCAGAGCCCATTATGGTTATATGGAGTACAAAAAGATGTATTATGCATTCATCAGCAAAACCTTGAGGAGACTGCAACAGATGTCATGCATAGTGAACTGAGTAATAAAAACAGATTATAGCATTCACATTGGAATTCACATTGGATTCACACTCACTTTTATTAAATTAAATTGGAGTGTGATTAGAATTGATTTAATTTATCATTGATCTTGGTGATTATTTTTTAGTAAAGGGTTGATTTGGTACTGGTGTTTTAAAAGCTTTTGTCCATCATATAGACAATGATGTCAGTGGAAAATGATGTCAGACAACACCCAGTGGTAAGATGATATGAAAATAACAGAAACTGAAGGTCTGTTGTACCGCCAGCCAGGTGTCCTTTCTAAACATGCTTTGTCATCAAACCCACACTTGTCATGTAATTCTTATCTTAGGTGGAGCGCTCTTAAGTGGCGGCTGCCAATCATCAACACAGGGAATCGTCCCTCTCGTTTGATTGGTTGGTAGATTGTTCATTGAGTTGTTAACCCCTTGTTAACCCTTTTTCACCTACAGCCGGGCTTCCGCTTTCAGCTTTTAACCTGGGTAAAATCAAGCCATATCAACGGGGCTTTTTCTGTAATGATGAGAGCATCAGCTATCCCTTCCACAACAGCACAGTCACCTCCACTGTGCTTTATACAGTGGGCTTCACAGTTCCCATTTGTAGTGTAAGTAACCCCAGACAGCATCCACACAAGACATGCCCAGGGTCTTTCCCCTGTAGTTAGGAAAGAGAGCTTAAAATGTACTGTGACTAAATGGCTGTATGCTTGTTTCCAAAGATATTTGTCAATCAAGATGCAATGTGTCATCTTGAGGGTTTAACTGACTATTGCCACAGGAAATGGCCCATCATCTTAAGTAAGCAAACGGCTAAACAGACACCATAAAGCAGCTATTTCAACATGACCCCTGACCACTGAACAGGTGCAAACTGCAATTTAAATAGGCTTTATAGCATGATTGAAATTAGCTGTTGAAGTCAATAGTCCTTGTAGCTTTGTGTCCACAATGGAAGTGACCAATGACAAGTTGTTTCATCTCTGAATGATCACTAGCAAAGACCAATCAGCTGTAAGTGCAAGACCAACAGTACATCGAGACTAAAGCCAATAAAAAAACATCCAACTTTTTTCAACAGAAATCCATTGGTATTAAACTTGATTTTGTGTGGATTATTTTAGAATAGCAAAATCATTTATATATCTCAGTCATGAAACACAAGCAGAAAGCATTTCTCGTAATGTATAAATTGCTAATAATTCCATTATTTCAGAAATTGTCCCATTTAACTGAGTGCAACCGTTTCTGTAGAGATAGCTTCCTAGTTCAAATTTGAGCAACCTCCATTTTCCACATCGCCTTGTATGATAACTGATGACACAATACCAGGTTAGAAACAAACAACATTTTGGTTGCTTATTTGTACCCAGGCAGAGTTTCAGTTTTTATTAGCTTTAGCTTATTAGCTTTTATTTAACTCTGGGCATGTTGCTTTTCATTAACTCCACTAAGCCAAGGATGTCCACTAGATGAAAGAATAAAAATAGATGCTTTAAATTTTTGGCTGTAGATGTATTTAAACACACCCTCCTTTCCTGTGCTACTTCCAAACATTTTAAAAACGCTGCAGATTGGACAGTTTGTGGTTTTCATTATGAGCGCATACTCCGGTTTTCCCATCTTAAGTTTGGTAAACAACCAAACAAGTTTTTGCTGTATTGATGTAACTATTTTTAGTAAATATCAAAGTGTTAACAAACAAGTAAAAGAAAAACTAAATCTTATAAATGCACAGTATTTGTTAAATCTCAGAATATGTACAATAAACTGGAAAATAAACTGGAATAGTTGGAACTGGAATTTTCCAAACTGGAATAGTTTGGAAAAGTCTGGATTTAATGGTTGATATCTTCTGTTCAAAAGTGTCAGGAATTGTCCTAGAGCAACTGCGCATGACCCTGTTTAAAGTTAATGATACAGACTTTACAAAAGAGTGTAAAGTCATCCATTACAAAAGAGTGTTAGGAACACAGTGTTCTCTGTTTGTGTGATCTAATACTTCACGTTGTGTGAGGTGTGAGTGACTCGTTCAGCTGTTTTATTCCATAAGCCTAAAGTTTAATGAAACCTCAAACTGCTCATAGTGCAGGATTTGGGTTTGACCTCTGTGTAAACAACCGCTCAGCTCCTGCTCGCTTGCCAGGATGGGAACGACTGATCTGTGCAGATTGAACGCTACACCGGCGTTGCTAATGGCTGTGAAATCCCATACGTTCAGAGGGTAGATCGCAAACCGTGACAATGCAGCTGGAGATGGAGACGTGTAATTTGAAGAGCTGCTCAGTGTAGATACTTAATCTTCAGATCTTCAGAGACACTGGACATCCTTTTCTGATCCACACGGTTTATATCATCAGCAGATTTATGGATATTATGGACACAAACACACATGCACCTCAGCACCGCACTGCATGTTGGGTAAATGCTTTAATTCCCACCACATGCTTTGCTGCCACGCTTGAGTGATTTTCATGCACCAAGCTTGTAGTTCCTGATGGAGATGTCTTAACACAGTCACCAATGTTTGTGTCGCTCCACTTTAATATTTCTAACTGTAGTAGAGTGGAATTGAAATTGTTTTGAACAACATGATGGTGTGAAAATCCCTGGGCTTCCAGCTTGGAAAATGCATATTTAGGAACTATAAAAATCATGAAAGCACAACTAGTTATGTCAGTTTAAAACATTTGAAAAACCCACTTAATTTACCAAATGATCAGACCTAAAGAGCACATTTACACTTTGACATGATCTTCTCTCTAGTGCCGTCTTCCTCGTAGCGTGCCATATGAGCTACATTTGATCAGTTCCACTTCCCACATCAACCTCAAAACCACTGGAGAGTTAAAACAAAGCAATAAACAAATTAAACGAGAACAAAAACAAAGAACGACTTCTGGCAAATTGTAGCCCTGGCTGCCACACCACCAACTTGCTAACCCTTTGTTCCTCATGTGTTCTAGTGGGAATCCCAAAGTGTGCCTAACTCACAGCTTTCTCTTTTGTATGAGCACCTCCCCTAGGAAAACAGAACCGGGAAGAACAGAGCACAGAAACCTCTGTTAACTTTTTGTTTTCTCTCACTGCTTTTCTTTGCTAGTTGGACTCCCATTCGCAATACTCACAATACAACACAAATCCTTCAAGCGAGGATTTTTCTGTAACGATGACTCTATCAAGTACCCATATAAAGAAGACACCATTTCCTATCAGTTATTAGCAGGAGTAATGATTCCTGTCACTCTATTGACTGTAAGTGCCAGTCTGTTTCTTACACTAGCAGCTTTCCCACTTCCCTGTATCTCTTATTGTGTCTGTCAAGTTTATTGTGTGCTGCTTGTGGGTCAGTAGGACCGCTGTCATGCCGGCTTGAGCACTAGAAACAGGATACTGAAATGTAACCACAGTCTCTAGGATTTATGACCCTGTATACACATAGTTAAAGGAATAGTGCACCCAAAATAAAAATTCTGTCTGTTTGGAGTTCGATAGCCGCTGGTCACTGTATGCTTTCATTGACTGGAAACATTCTTCAACTGAAGAGAATGTTTAAGGAAAATCATACAGGTTAGAAAAGACATAAGTACACAGATGGCAGACTTTTTATTTATGGTTGAACTATTCCTCTAAAGGCAACAATTGAGCTTTAAACATTTGTCAGAAACTGCAGTCAGTTCACTCGTGTGACTGAACTTTAAGTTTGAGTGACAATAGCTAAGCCAACCACCACACTGGAAACAATGTCGCTGGTTTTCTGCGTACGTAAATTTCCCCTCAAAAGACATTGTGTCACAACAAGTCTCGTGACATGGTTACAGTTCTGAAACATGCAAAGGTTCTCTCTGTGGTTACATCTCATAACTGTTTCTTTCTAACGCAAGCTGTTGATCCATCTGCAATCCAGCCCTATCCTTTAGCAATAGAACAACACTGTTCAAATAGTTTACATATTTTTTACTTATTTAACATATTTAGTTTACTTATTATTTACAACAGTTTCCTTATGACAGTTTCCTTAAACTATATTGCATAACCTCTATATAACCTCACAGTTACCCATGAACTCAAAGAGTGAACTCAAAGCACATATTCCTCTTTCAAAATGTTAGTAAAACATTTGATTTAGGTTACAGCTAATGTACACATTAAAATGCAGCAATGCATACATTTATTGACATGCCCAAGCATTTGAAACTATGAATATTCGTCTAATTAATTCTAATTAAGTAACTTACCCAACCCTTACAATTGCTTAGCTCTCAAAACAAATGCTTCTTGTCTAGCTGTCTGTACTGAGCAAAGGTAATACAGAATTAAGGGGCATTAAATCATAGAAGAGATGCCATATTTATTTTGATGCAAACCAATACAAGACAGTGAGGTACAGAAGTGTTGTTCGTTCCACTTCACTGTTGGGTACAAAGTTCAAGCCAATGAAACCTGACCTGAGACCTTACAACAGTACAGAAAGTGGACCGGACTGTAGTTCTGTAGTTGTCGCTCAGACCCTTGTAAGCATCAAATTAAATATGCTGTCTACTGTAACATCAGTAGGGATTCCTGTAATAGAGACATATTGCATATGTGACAGAGGTGAACATGAGTAACTGTAACTGGGGTATGTTAGGGTAACACCAATGATGGCTGCATTGTCAAGATCTGCTACTGTTCCATCTTCTGTTCTTGTATGTATGGACATCCTTCTAAACATCTGAAACAACCCTCAACAATTTCCATATCACAAACACAAAGTTCCTCACTAGAACAATGTAAAGTAATGCTTTTGCTTTTGCTCTTCCAAAACAGATGATCATAGGGGAATGTCTCTCAGTGTATCTAAACCGCATCAAATCAAAGGCTTTCTGCAATGGTTATGTGGCCTGTGTATATAAGGCCATCGGCACCTATGTGTTTGGTGCCGCCATGAGCCAATCACTCACGGACATTGCCAAGTATACCATCGGCCGGCTGCGGCCACACTTCCTGGATGTGTGCAAACCAGACTGGAGCCAGATCAACTGTACAGGAGGTGCTTACATTGAAAACTTTATCTGCACAGGAGATACAGCCATAATCAGTGAAGCAAGGTAGGTCACATATCATCACTTAAAGATTCAAAGCCTTGGCTCTACGTTGCTTCACATAATTGAATTTATTGAAAGGTCAATAGTGACCTCAGACAAGCCATCATATCCAGTGTTGTAAGGAACCACCATCATTAATGTTGAAATAAAGGGGTTTCTTTAAAATGGTTAAAGCTGTTGAGAACACCCAAGCTCTAGTGGATACCCTGTGGTTCGTGTTGTATCACTGTCTTATTCTGTGGTAAACCATTTGAAGAGCAAAAGTGGTGATGAGGATTTTCTGTTTGGATTTCTTAAGTCTGACCCAGGGTCAGCAGTATCTCAGGCCCTCTCAGTATGTTCTCATTTACTGTAGGTGTGGTCCCAGTGTCTCTCAGAGAAGCACGTTTTTGGTGGTGGTCCACCAGTTTTCCCCTAGGAAACGAAGCCATTTATGGAACAAATTTAAAGCAGTGAAGAGTCTGAGCCTAGAATAACCCAGATCACCTTTCATATGGGTGTTCTCAGAAGAAGGGTTGTTCTCACTAAGCATGCGTGTGACTGTACAAAGAAGAGTAGCTTGGGATCAAGTCTAAACAATGCCGTAGATTTCTTCTAGACACAATGAAGTCTGAATAGGTTTCCTCACTGCTTCTGCACCTCAGATAATTCACTTCAGCTCATCTTTGAATTACAGACTGAGTCATGAGATTCGAGACAATCACAAAGCATGATCACAACTCACCTTATTATAACTTAGCTCAGATCAGATATAGTTTGTACAATTAGTATAGAAGTATTCTATCAGCTTCATAACATTGGGTAGCCGCCTCTTTTGGTAGCTGTTGATGTAAAAGTTTTCCTGTTATGACTTGGTGAAATTCCCTCAGCACTTGTGTTTTACTCAGATGGCGCCATCTTTAATTGCTGTCAGTAGCGTGGGTGTTCCTTGTCAACGAGTGGCTCCATGTTTAATGTAAACAGGAAGACACAAAAGCCTGCCGAATAGCCTAGACCACCTTCTGCCCTAAACCCTCACTGGTTAACTCTCAACCCCAGACATGCCTTTTTCACCCAAAAAGGGTGCATGTGTTTTTAAGCAGTCAAATAGGACCATGCAAATCTCTTCCCTGTTAAAATGCCATCCTAGTAACTCTTACGTTTGTGTTTACAGATTTGCTTAACAAATGTCAGCTTCCATTTATGGATTCATACTGTTGCACAAGCACATCAGCATTTAGAAATAAATAAACAGACCACCTGTTGTGGCAATATTGATCCTTGATTTTCATTTGTTGCAGGGTGTCGTTCTACTCGGGTCACTCCTCATTCTCCATGTACTGCATGCTGTTTCTGGCAGTAAGTGTCATGCATATTTAAATAAAAATCACCACTGTGAATGACAGGTTACGAATCAACACAAAACATTTTGACATTACAGTAATATTTGATATATATATAATTATAAAAATATATATACGATTAATATTTTTCGGGTGGTGGGGTGAAAATGTTGATACAAATGAATGGTCCTAAAATATATAATGCTTTCATTTTCTTGGCAAATCAGATAAAGCTCCAAATGGTTTCAGTAAATAGTGTCATTGTCTCAGAAAGACCAGGAATTGAGACATGTCTGGCTAGATTTACATACTGTGTCCCAAAGATATTCCATTGGAAAACCCCTTTTTTATCTGACATGATGCGTGTTGATTTAGTGAAGCAATTTTAAGGACCTTTATGTCTTTCTGCTTGATATCTCTACATGATATCTCATCAGAACTTTTTAGCAAGCATATCTTATCAGGAGAGTACAGTTGCGGTTTAAACGCACAACACATTTGAACCCTGCAATAAAGCACAGTACACCCAGGGTCAAAGTTCAGCAGCAACCACGAGGACAGTATTGAAGTGGATCTCGTGGTAAACATCTTTCCCTGAAAAAATATCTGACCACTGATACTGATAACTGCTAAACCACATTCAAATTTAGATAAGATTACAAACATTAACCACATATGTCAAACCTTTGAATGATTAACACATTTTATGAGAAACCTTTTACTAAACCTGTAGCCTGATAGTATAAAACAACTACCGGTTGTTGGAGGCTTAGCACAGTGATAAACTAAAATCATTTTAGATAAGTACTGCAGGACAGGTTACGTCAAGCTTAAGGAATTGGTGTAGCTATCGATTATGTAAACTTTGACATGTCCATGTCTTTGACCACAATTTTAACAAGTAGTTTGCATATCAGTATACAGAAAAATGCAATATACATTAGTAAACATGACTGTTGATGAGGTCATCACCTCATTTAATTTTCATGAGCATATCACAGTGAAGTACGAGTTAGACAGCCAGCACATTTCTAACCTGTCTCGCACACAATGAGCTTAAAGCTTTTTGCTTTTCTCAAAGCTCTATCTTCAAGCAAGAATGCAAGCTGAATGGGCTCGGCTCCTGCGACCCATGCTCCAGTTCTTCCTGATCGCTGCATCGTTCTACACAGGACTGTCCCGAGTCTCAGACTATAAACATCACTGGAGTGACGTACTCGTAGGCCTCATACAGGGAGCAATCGTGGCTTTATTAGTGGTGAGTGATGCTACTGGTGAGATCATTTGGGACTGCAGGAAGTTCATGTACTGATTTAATTTAAAGGGACCGTTAACAGAAAAATAAAAATATTTTTTTTATACAGGTAATTATAATTTATAATTACCTGTATAAAAATAATTTATACAGGTTAAAAGGAACAGTTGTGGCCATTAATAGAAAAAGCTATTTACACTCATGTAACTAGCTGTTTCTGTGAAACACACTAAAGTTTTTTTCTAAATTCCCAAGTGCGTTTTAAATGAAAAAATGAAGTGGTCCATATTGTACATTATCACCCAGGTCTTCTGAAGTCTTAATAGAATAATTTTCAATTATCTTATCAATTATCTTATGTTGTAATCTTGTGTAGTTTACATATATAGTGTCAGGATGGGTTGTGACAGGTTTGATGTCAGCGATGTCATTGGTTCTTGCATGTCACATTCTGAGTTATGGTGGAAGTGACGTGTAAAGCAAATACTCATTTAAATATTTCTAAAAAGTTCCTTTCACAAAGCTATTGTACGGCTTTGAATAAACTGAATATAATGTTTAATCATATGGACCACTTTTTTGATATTTTTTATTAGGAGCCCTAGATTACCTGTTATGAGAAGCTTCTCAAAATATTTTTGTTCCACAGAACAACACGAGGGAAAGCAGATGACTAATAAATAATTTTTAGTGAAAATCCTGCCAAACGTGTTTAGCAGCATGTGACTAGCACCAGTTAAGATTAGATTCTCATACTTGTTTGGGTCGTTTACAGTATAAACTACTGTAACTTGCTAAATATAGGACAAAGGCTGATATCTCAGGCTTTGCTGCTCTGACGGGATGTTTGTTACATATGACTTATTGACTGTTCTGATCCTCCAGGTGTTTTTCGTGTCAGACTTCTTCAAAAACAAAGTGGAACCACAGAAAGAAGCGGAGATCCCACATGCCGCCTTACAAGAGACGCCTACCAATGGAAACCACTACGACAGCCCAAATTAAACTTGTCACGTGACCAATGGGCAGAAACACGCACCCACTATGAGGACAGACCACTAAGGTGTAAACCTGTGAATGTAACCTTGCTTTGTGTTCTCCAAACACCCTTTACGGGTCTATACGGAACCCTGTTCCACGTTGCCTTGGCTGGACTGCTGCTGCTTCCACAGCTTCCTGTGTATCTCCAAACTAATTTAAACCTCTATTAAGCCACAGAAAAGAAAAACTTCACCTTTTTTATCTCTTTGAAAACAATCACTATACAGACTTTTTTTTTTTATTAAAAACGATAAAACTATGTACAAAGTATGTTGCGCTTTTTAAATAAAAACAAAAACTCATTATGCTTGACGTGCATTCAAATAAAACGATGTTCTGTTAATTTTGTCTTTCAGTGTCTACGTAACAAACATAAATGTCTTTAAACAAATAAAACGGCAACAGAGCAGAACATTGATCACAGGTAAAGACTAGCAGCAAACACGATATCCCTCTTGATCTTCGTTATACCTGTGGAGAAACAAGGAAATGAGTTTTAACATGGAAATCCTGGCCACCATACATACATCAGCATCACCAGACGTGGTTCTGTTCTAAAAACTAGCGTGCCGTCTATCTAGATTGTATTTTTAGCCATCATAAATGCATTCCCAATGCAAAAGCAGTTAAAAATTAAGACAGCAGTGTTCGGCTATTCTAACATATCTAACTTTGGACAAATTCTACAGCATCATCACATATCCCATAATGCATTGCAACAGGCTTGGTGAGAAAAAACCCAAATCAACATGTTTATATGTAGCTACCGTGATAACATCAAGGTATTTCAAGGTAACTCCCTTTGAGGTATTGAAGGTATTGTCCTTTTGAATAAACCTCAGTTAGTCAGTGCACTGCACAAGCAATAACATTTGCATACTTGTTCACAATATGTTTCTAGTCAGATGGCGAGAAGCAAGTAACTACTGCTTAAAAGTTCATTAACCACAGTTCATAGCATCCTTTCTGTAAATGAAATTATTCATGGCTTAACATTCTGGACTGGAAAACTGCAGACTGAGATGATCTAAGGTTGTGAAACACTATTTTTATATATTTTGCTTTTCGATCTCTCAGCATGTGATCAATAATTAAATCTTTCCACGGATGGTTTACCATTCAGGTGCTTAAAGTTGCCCACAGTAAACTGGATATACTGCACTCGTCTCATTTTAGCCGGATGAGTCACACTGTTAGTTATCTTACCCATTGCAAATTTGTTCTCCAGCTCTGTGTTCCCAATGGCCTTCGCCGCCTGGCACATCTGCCTCAAGAGCTCTTCCAATCTGCGCATGCAGCGGATAATACTGCCTAAATGAGAGAGGGAGAGAGAGAGAGAGAGAGAGGTAAATCCTCCCAGTGGACTGATAACATCCGCTCAATCTCGCTTGCTATACCAACCACATATGGTCATCTTTCAAGGGTTTGTACAACCCATAGTTTGGATGTCCAGATCTATTACTATTGTTTATTTCTTTGAAACTTAGACCTTTCTTTGCAAAAGGGTTTTACTGGCATAATACTGCAAGTTATCCAATGAGACCGATTTAACACAATTCAGCGCTGGGTGAAATGGGGTTTTAAAGAGACAAAATACGGTAACTGTTAAATTATTTTTATTATATTCGTCCCTCAAGTTATCACTACAAGTGTTTGGTGGCTTTGGTGTTTGCTAATGGTCACAAACCCAGCCAAAATCTCACTCAGGGTCTAGAGTGCGGGCTGATGGGGATTTTCTTGACAGTAATATGAGATTCACGTTTTCAAAGATAACATCATGCTGCGGATACTGCCAGATCTCAGAGCACAGACCTCAGGGAGTAGATGGGCTGACAGGATGCTTGGAAACACTTGGCTTTTTAACATGCATCACTCTGTACTTGTGAAGTTGGGACCAATTACAACAAATCACATTCGTAGCTGTTTCTCACAGATGCGTTACATTTGTCCATTTCTGAGAAACTATAATATTAAAATATGGAAGTATTTTGTTTTATAGTAGGATTTAATACCTCAATAATAACAACAAAAATACCTGTCGTTGAATTAGCTAGAAAATAGTCAAACAAAATCACAAATATATTTTAATTATTCAATGTACTGCACAGCCCTATCAAGAACACATTAACCCACAGAGCAGAACTTTTCTGATTCTTCATCATTGTTCTGAGGGATCCTGTACCTTCAAACACATCCGTCATCTTGCATATCTGAGCGAAAGAGGAGCCGTTGGCCCAGGTGTACACCACATCCATCAGGTGTGGGCGAAACTGGTTTAGGTAAGTGTCTTCATCCACGTCCAGCTTGGCCTCCGCGGATACTTTAGCAATACGTTTGGCACATTCCTAAAATCACACGTGACTTTTGGTCAATTTTTAAATACACGGCATCATTAATTATGACAATATTTTACTAAATGCGACCTTGTAATTTATCTGACATTTTTATCCAAGGCGGCATATATAGTATTTTATTACAGCCAATTGCTGTTTTATTACGTGCAATGACAATAGTTCATGGACCAACCCATCCAGTGTTTATCAGTTACACAAACCCAAATCATTTAGCACTATGGTACACCGTCCCCTTTATCTTAACAGTTCACCCAAGTAAAAAAGCTTTCATTTATTCACCCTTATGTCATGCCAAACTTAGGCAGTTGCCTTCTGTGGATCTACATGAGCTAATGACTCTACAAACTAGTCTTTAAATGACTTTAGAGTAGTATGTAGTAGCTTTAGATTTAGTAAACTGACCTGTATGTAAACTTCTCTCTTGTGGGCTTTACAAGTATACCTTTCTAGGATCAGACTGACCTATCAGTGGAATCCGTGAGTGTAAACAGTGCAGGAGTTTAAGCGTTATTTGGTAAATTTTGGGTGTGATAGAGAGCCTGTAATGTGAAGAATTGGGGGGTGGTCAGCTGAGCATTTGGGTGTTGCTTCCTCATTAAACATGTTACCTGCATCTGTCGCAGAGGTCCAGCCAGCTGCTCCGTCAGTTTCGGCATTTCACTGGCCTGCGTGTAATGAAAAAGGGTGATTAAAAACAAGGTGAAAACAGGGCAGACCATTAAAGCAAATGCACCAATGGATGTGACCTGTGATGCAGTACAGTTTGACTTTCTAACCCAAGCGTTGTGGGCGAGGATTCAATGATATTTGTCAGGCTTTGTGGGAGAGGCTTTAATTTAAACCATGAGCATTAAGTCAGTGTGCATGACCTCAAATACACTTGATTAATACAATCCGCATGTTGTTTTACAAAACAAAACAGATTTTACAACAAAATCATTGAATACAGGTGGGCGTTTTGATCAACCTCCTAAAATTTGGCGTGACCGTATATAGCAATAGAAATATATCAACCAGGAGAAACTCCAGTATTGTTTATAACAGTGGTAGGATAATCTTTTGGTTTTGATGCAACAGACTATGTTGCATCTGTCCAGGGTACAATTTGTAAAATTTACTGGATTATCAAACTGGGTTTTAGCACATGGTTATGTAATTTTTTGGGTCGATTTTTCAGCAAAATATCTATATAGTGATGCAAACAGTAACACTGTTGTCATACCAACCACCCACACCATGATAACAGTTGTTTTTCCTCTCCGCTGATAGCTATCTGGATAAATATATACCACTGTATAAACAGCATAGCAAAACCATCTAAGCGTGTAGCCCTGCATATGCTAAAGGACTTATTAAAAATCAATATCCTTTCTTTTTCCCCCATTTCCATTCCGCATAGCTTGTACAAAGCTTTCACATCTTTGGAGTAGAAACAGTGTCTGTTGTTAATGTCCAGCAGAGTACTGCTCCACTCAACCTCATGGTAGAAATACCACATACCCAGATCACACACACACACTACACTGTTACACACACACACACACACACACACACACACACACACACACTCTACACTGTTACACACACACACACACACACACTCTCTACACTGTTACACACACACACTCTACACTGTTACACACACACACACTCTACACTGTTACACACACACACACACACAACACTACACTGTTAACACACACACACTACACTGTTACACACACACTCTACACTGTTAACACACACACACACTACACTGTTGTTGACAAAGTAACACACTGTCGCTTACTGCGTCATGTTCTCATATAAAGGCAAAGAAATAAGAATCTTTTTCACACCGAAAGGACAGTCATGGTCAGAAAGGTGACATGCAGGTTTTGGGCCACTAACAGCACCAAGCAGAACTCTGGTCTATTTATCTGAATGGTCAAACTGGGCTGGAT
>JAZGTK010008070.1:1694-18687 GCA_036877625.1 Ambastaia sidthimunki
TTGTGTGTGTGTGTGTGTGTGTGCTCATTGTGTGTGTGTGTGTGTGCGTGCGCATTGTGTGTGTACTCATTGTGTGTGTGCTCAATCCCATTCCACAGACCAGCCTCATTAAACCTTTACTGTGTGTGTGTGTGTGTGTACAGCTGATGTTTAAAACTGCTGAGAATTATGAGAAGGAGGGTGGACATTAAACTTGGATCTTCTCTGCTGTTGATATTTGAAATGGTTTTACAAGTAAATCTGTCTTTTAGGTTAATGGATGATGTATGCTGTGTTTGTGAGTCTAGGTTCAATTTAACCCCCAGACGTAATTTAATTAGAGATGAGGCACATTTTGAGCAGAGATGAGCATTTTGACCTGTACTGCTTCATCTGTACGGTCTAAACTCTTTTCCTCTCATCTGGTCGGATTTCTTCTTCTCTTATAACTTGTCTGGTGTTCTGTTTTCCTCTTTTGTAGATCTCATTTGTATTTTCCTTTCTTCTTTGTTGTAAATCTCTAACCTCTCCATTCTGTTTTTTTCTCTCTGTAGGTAACCTGGACCTGACAGGCCCAAAACAGGTATTTAAGGCTGAGAATAACCCCTGGGTGACTCCTATAGCCGACCAGTTTCAGCTGGGCATCTCGCATGTGTTCGAATACATCCGCTCCGAGACCTACAAGTAGTAAGTGATCTCTTTATATCTCTGTACTGTTCAATGTTCAGGACAAACCATGTGTGTATCTGGCTGACACAAAGAAAGATGGTGGCTCAAAGGTTAAATGCTCAACTCATAGTGTTCAGCGCTGCAGCAACCGGTCGATCAGAAAGCACAACATTACACTGTACAGATTAAAATCACATCAGCCCTGAGAATATTGCTGAAATGTCTCTTTATCACAGTGTTGAGTTTGAGCTGTAAGTGTAATGCTGTGTGTTCTCTTACTCTCAGTTAGCTGCCGCATGGATTTCCGTTGTGCAGGGATTGTGTGCTTATGCTAAAAGCCTCTCTCTCTTCTCTCTCTCTCTCTCTCTCTCTCTCTTCTCTCTCTCTCTTCTCTCTCGCTTTCTGTTTTTAGCGTATAAGCTCCCATAATTCTGTTCAGCTCCACAGTTTACTAAAGCCTGTTGTAATCGCATTGGCCACTGTTGAACTGTTGTGATGGCTTTAATAGATTCAGTTCTGTTTGTTGTTAAATCAAAAGTGTACGCCGCTCTGTATTCAAGATTCTTTGCACACAATGTTTGTTTTTGTTTTGCAGTCTTTATGGTCGACACATGCAGGCCAACCCAGAGGCTCCCAAAAAAAACACAGACAAATCCAAGAAGATTTGCCGCAAGCCGCTGGTGGCCAAAAACAAGTGAAGAGGACGATGAAGGAGCAGTCCGTGCTGATCCTCCCTGCATGTGCCTTTCCCTTATTTGATATTTATTCAAAAATACGTTTTATATTGCTTGATTATTATGTTAATCTGATTGTTCCGCCCTTACCACACCAAAGAAGCATTACTGATTGTTACTGTTGCTAATGCCGGTTTGATCTTCTACACTGCCTCACAGTTAGGGGCTTATGTTAAGTTGCTCTGATGTTAATCAAAATTTATTTGACTTTTGTCTAGTAAAGCAGAGGAAGTATTTTTCTATCCAGCCATTCAAATGAGAAGCATTTCTGAGTGATGGGTTGTGAACGGGTTGGGGTCTTAGCTGGGTTTGAGCAGGATTGTGTCAGGTCTCGGGGGTCACTGCTGACTGCTTCCTCTGGTTCTTAATGACAGAAATGAATGGCTGTGAATGTAATTTTCAGATGGTTTATGCAGCAGAGATGAGACAGAAATGTCTTGGTGGTCATTTAAGAGGGTCAGTGAGATAATGAAACAAACCACAGAGGGTGATCACTGTAACAATGGGCCAAAACATACCAGCCATTGTTTTCATGTGAGCTGCATCTTTGTACTAAACAATACAGTGTTTGTGAAGAATTGAATTGTTTGAAATCCTTTAGCAATAATTTGTCATTTCTGGGGCCATAACACATGCCCTAACCTTAACATGTAGTTCTGCAAAGCCTGGCTGAATTTGATGTTTTAATTTTTCTTTTAAAAATGTTTTAATGTACATTTTAAAGGGTCACTAATTATTAATTGCATTCACATTAAAGCTGTAATATTTTAATATCTTTAATCATGCGTAAATTAAGCTATGTACTGAATTTTTGACATTGAAATAAAGACACCATTTTGTTGAACAATATACTAAAATGCTGACATTTCTTCTTTCCGATCCACAAAATAATTCTGCTCATGTTTCATGAGCAAGGCCTAAAACCAGCTTATTTCAAAGAACAGACAACATAAGAACATTTATAGGGATTTTAAGTCATTTTTGTTTTTATAAATGGAATGTTTTATATTTTTCTCAGCAGTAAAACAGTTATGGCTTGTAAGTGACACGCTAATGTTACAAGTCAAAGCTAGTTGTGTTTTATTTTGACTTTTATGTGGTTTATTTGGACTTGTTAGAAACAACTGTGAAATCAATTTTTGCACTTGAAGTGCCTTAAAAAGTTTAGAAACAGAAGCTTGTGAACTATGTGAAGCTTATTTCTAAAAGTGTGATTGAAGGTGTTTTAAAGGATCACCACATCTGAATGAGGAGATCAGGGTTAATGGAACTGTGATGTGTTGTGATGATTTCTTTCTTTCATAATATTGTTCTCTTGTTATTACTGTTATTATCACTGTGTCCAAACGCTGTCCTGTGAAGTACAGAAGCTCTCCAGCTCTCCGACTGTTTCTGTTTAAACAGCTGCTGCGTTCAAGACCTTCCTGAATCAAACACAACAATACAACAGGATTCAGCCCAGATCACCATAGAGAAGCTGTAAGACAGTCCGGCCACTGCATCGCACTAAAAGATGATTTGATTCTGTGTTCAGTGGGTTTTTACTATTAGCGAGTTGTTACCTTAAGTTAGGGTAGGGGACTAGGGAACTTTGTACAATATGGTGAATAAATATTTCAGATTGTTTAATGTTTCACCACGCATTGACCTAGAACATCAAAATAACTAAAGACTGCAAAGCTAGAAATAGCTGCCATATTATTATATAAATGTCCTGATTTTAATATTAGGGAATATTGACCTAAATACATCAACATTAGTCTGATGTCAAAATATAACCTTTCCAAAATGATAATATATCAGCAAAATATCTGTCGATAGTCGTCTCTGACTATTTGTGAGTGCTAATGATGAATTAGGAATGTGAAACAAAACAGTATGTCACAGTGCAATGTCTTCAAATGAAATCTTCCAGAACTGTCCGTGTTTTACTTTAGTCTGCAGTGTTACGTTGTCAAAATCTTTCTTGTCTTTCCATGTGTAATTTTGAAAGGCATCTTTAGTAGCACACAGATGTGCTAGACAGAAATGTGTCCTGTGATATTTAAAGCACTATGCAGAGTTTGGGTTTTAAAATGTGCTCATGTAGCTGTCCAGATTGTAACTGCTATTATTGCATCTTTCAGAGAAAATGTGAGTAGTTTTATCTTTTTGTGGTTGTTGTTTTAAAGTGAAACTGTTTGGAGCATGACGGGATCACAATGAAACAGCGTGTCACTCATCAACCGGTCGGTAATGTGTGTAATGAATTAATATCTGAGGATTTTTTTCCTGTATGGCTGCTGTTATTCTCATTCACATCTTCAAAACTTCAAACACATTTTTAAAAGGCATTTTCCTTATTTGTATAGATAATGTTGATGTGTGTGTGTCTGTCTGCTTGTGTCTGTCTGTCTGCTTGTGTCTGTGTCTCTCTCTCTCTCTCTGTCTTGCTGTCTCTCTGTCTGCGTGAGTCTCTCTGTGTAAGAGAGACATGTAAGACTGTAGTTACTGATTTTAGCTCCATTACAGGTAATGAAGCTAAACTCTGCCGAACCTCAAGGACCAGAGATCCTCTGGGCTAAATCTTTTTTTAAATATTAGTTATGAAACTTTATAGCGAAGTCTTGTCGAGATAAACTATGCGAAGGGTATCAAACAAAACCTTTAATAACTACAAATATTGTACAATTTTATTATATTTTTAATTTATACTTATGTATTACTTTTCAGGCTCCTAAGCTACTAAAACCATTTGCAGACACTTTGCTTTAAATCAATGACAGGAGCAGAATTAGTTTTAAACACAGAACATCAGCACATGATCTGCATGTGCACAAGAAGTTATTCGTAAGGGAGAACAAAATACCTATAAAACAGAACAAGAAACATGTTGTTTTGGAGAAATTGTTGTTGTCAGTGTTTTTTAGCATTTAGTCCACACTGCTACCAAATGACCTTAACAAAATGAAGCTGTAAATGTCACAGTCTAATTTGATTGTCTCCAGTTTATACTATGTGTGTGTGACTGTAATATAAGCCATAAACATAAATACAATCTAGAAATAAAAATATGTATCTATAATACACTGAGGCATCACATTTGTGGGCATTTGTGTTGTAAAAAGTACAGCTAAACAAAGACAACTGCATAAACTGCATCGAAAGAGTCTGGAACTGCTTAAAGTAATGTGGCCTTAACGTTTTCTGTCGACAATTTGTCTTGAAATTTGTTTTATTAACCCTTCGGTTTGACACGCACTCTTCAACGCTCTTAACTTGATTAACACGCCTGATTTAAATATGCACTTCCGCTTCCTGCCAGTGACGGAAGTGACGAACGCCGCTGCTAAGACTGCGTAGCGTTCGCAAACGAGCAGTGGCGAAGAAAGGGACGTAATTAGACGGCAGCAATATTCAAGATTAATTCAGCCGCTCAGAAGAGACGCAATCCCTACAAAATCACCAGCGATCGTACGTACCCGCAGTCAATGTCCGAGTCAGATGCATTGCTTTAGCTGCCCGCTCGAACGGTTTTAAGGGGAAAAGACAGTAGATGGATGGATGGATGGATGGATGGGGGAGTGGGGACATGCACTGAATTGGGATGAAGTGAGGATGCGAGATGTTGCTGTTGGCCTAAAACGAGTCGACTCGCTGCATCCTTCGTGCGCAGTGTCACGTCTAAAATAATGGCATGCATTTGAAATGTTCACTGGTGAACCGGTAGAGTCGGTTTACAATCAAGTCTTAGGCTAATTGAAAACTGTGCTTATGTCTCAGGGTGGGCAGAGGAATTTAGATGTATTGCACCTCCAATGTATTGTTTCATGCATCAGCTACATTGTTTGAATCTCAACCCAATCGACACGAGCAGAAACACGTTGCAACAGCGCACACCATAACACGTTCGTGTTCATAAGGATCTTGTTTTATTGGTAGGATGTTGAATAACATGAAAGCTGTTCTTTTGATACTAATAGTATGCAACGCATCCGAAATCTAAAACGGTGACTGACTTTGTGACATATAATGTTTCCAGACATGAAATGTGATTGACAGGTGCAGGGGGGGGGGGGGTCTTGAGGTCTGCTGTGTTTGTTGTGTTTTTATAGAGCAACATTATATTTAAGGCCAGTTTTTAGTGAATGCCCTTTAAAAATCTGTTCCAGAAAGAAAAGGAATTTACTATATAATGTAGTTGGTATAGATGGTACTATGGTAAGTTGAATCTTTGTTTAATTTTGTGAATTGTTTCTTCTGCTTTCCCTCTTCCCAAAGGTGCTGAAAGAGCAACACTATGAACCCTGTTTATAGCCCTGCATCATCAGGGGTTCCTTATGCCAACCCCAAAGGAATAGGATACCCAGGTAACCAGAAAACAGCCCTGTCTCCCTCTCATGCAGTTGATAGCAAGTGTTGGCTCTGGACACTTACAGCTCTCTATTGTGAATGGTGTTGTTCATTTACTGTCTTTCTGCAGCAGGGTTTCCCGTGGGTTATGCGACAGCAGCCCCAACATACTCCCCCAGCATGTACCCTGGTGGTAACCCAGCCTTTCCCACAGGTGAGGGAGGACCAAACTCTTTCCATTTTACTTTATTTTTGAGCCAATTACCCAGAAGCAAAAAAGACCTCTGGGTTGTTTTTTTTTACTTGATATTACAGTGACTGTAATATCAATGTTTGGTCATTTTGAGATGATCAACATCAGATCATAATGCTGTCTGATTAACAAAGTGGCCACTCTGGCTAGTGACGGTTCCAAAATCGTATAAAAATGTTGTAAAATATGTCTTAGTTTAAATTTAGTCTTATTAGCCATCAGCCAGCCACACTGTTCTCTAGCTGTTAACATTGACATTAACCTTAAAAAAAAACTATTAGTTTACCACTTCATTGGTATATGTAAAAATAAAACTGAATGCTGCCTTTATATAATGTCATTCTTTGTTTTTATATTCTCTTGTGTCTGTCCTTTCTAGTCATGTTAGTACTCAAAGTTTATAGACAATGATGCTGCTAGCAAATCTTCAAGCCAATTAAACAATCTCTTCCACCCCTGCAGGTTATGCTCCCGGGACCCCTTTCAAAATGTCCTGCTCCCCAACAACTGGTGCTGTACCCCCCTATTCCTCATCACCCAACCCCTACCCTGCTGCTGTCTACCCTATGAGAAGTCCTTACCCTCAACAGAACCCCTATGCACAGGTACGAGAATAAAACTGAGTGTTCTTCAGTCCTAATAATGTTTGTGTGACAATAAACTTTGTGTAAGTGTAAGACATTGGCTATTCTTTTTTTACAGCAGCAAGGCACTTACTACACACAGCCCCTTTATGCCGCCCCACCCCATGTCATTCATCATACGACAGTGGTCCAGCCCAATGGCATGCCGACAGCCATGTATGCTCCTACCATTCCACCTCCCCGCCCTAATGCAGTCGCCATGGGAATGGTTGGAAGCAGCACCATGGCAATGTCAGCTGGTGAGTCATGTGTTTGTTAAAAGAAAATAAGAATAGAAATGATCTCTCGGTTACAATTCAAAAGTCAGACCTCAAAAGGATCTATAGAATTGAGAAGAAAAAGGTTTAAAATACAAAATGATTTACTAAATATGAATATGATGTACCTTTATTTAAGTAAAAGTTGAAATAAAACCATGTATTATGTGTTCTGTATGTATCCTATATGTTTCATAATATTTCTGTTTTCCTTTTTTAATATGTGAAGCTTCTTTGCAATAATGCAACATTGTGAAAAGTGATAAATATTTTTGAATGGAATTAAATGTCTTGTTGATATTAAAGTCCTCAAATGCAGCGAAGTCTTGCAGGTGTGAGTTGTTTTTGTGGGTTTTCTTCCATAGGAACGTTATTAACTACTCACTCCCCGACCCCAGTCGCGCCCCACCCCTCAATGCCCACGTACCGCCCACCAGCAACTCCCACCTACAGTTACGTGCCCCCACAGTGGTGAACATGACAGGTGCTGTAAGTGAAGTTTCAACGTTCTTACCCACACGCAACATTTTCTACAGTAAAAAAGCCGTACTTAAAAATGACGTTTATTGCATTTGACAGCAAATGATCACATCGTGTAGCACCTGCTGTTTTTCCAAATGTACCTCTAGATTGATTGTTAGTGCATGTAAATACAGGTGTAGTTTGTTCTATTAACTGTGGTTATGTTTCTGAGTTGTTAAGCCTGAAACTGACAAAATGTCTTGTTTTTTTGTAACAGTAATCTACAATTTTATCACTTTTTGTGAAAAGTTTTGCTTAAAGTGCTTGCTTTTGAAAATGTAGTGAATGCATTTGGTTTCAGATTTTTGTTGTGTAATGCAGACACTCTAAATGTATAGAGACAGAATAATGAGCAAATATTTTTATTATAGTATACAATAAATGTCTCTTGTCTTTAGGTCAAAAGAAGGTGGATATGCATTCAGTATTTTTACAGCTGAAACTGTTCTCAGCCTGTTACTCTTCCTTCCAAACCTAATGTGAATCTGACTCCAGATGGCAGAAGAACGGAATTGTCAGATTGGGAAAGACAATCTTTCCAGTCCGGCTTCATTACTTTGCATTTGTCACTCATTGTATGACATATCTCATGGCCGAAGAGCAGACAAGCTCTTCATGCTGATTTGTGTTGTGTGAACTGTCTTGCAGTTTTAGCTAAAATTCTTAATTGGTGAAACTGGAAGGAATTAGTTTTTATCCGAATACTTATTGAATGCATGTACATATTTAAAAAACAAACAACAGCGCTAACTAATTCTACCAGCTATAACAGATGCAATTTCATCAACACTGATCTCCAGCAAAAATCCAACGGGATGGGGTTCACAGCTGTATATTCCATGCAATGTCTTCATTGTTATTTCACACAAAATATGAATAATGTTAGCATTTAAAAGGTTTGTTTATTTTTCCTGCTTTTAGTTTGGGTTTCTGCAGCTAAAGGCATGGTTAGTCTTGTATGGATGGCACTGTTTGTTGCTGCTGTGTTCTGGGGACGGACCCTCACAGTTTTTGCCTCTGCTTCAGATGGCTGTTTTTATTTGATCATTGTACATTTCTGCAGTTAATCGTTGCACTACTTGCCTGTGTGTACGTAAATTGGTTGGTTGAGCTGTATTGGTGCTGAGAACATGCTTTACTAATTTGTGTAACTTTGGTTTGGTTTTCTTAAATTTAAAAAGTGACCAAATGATTAACATTTGAATCATTGCTAAACTGCAGCCTTTTAAACGGTAAGCTGTGTATGTGGTTAAATAAAAGAAAACTCAATTAAGTTTATTTGTTAACACTACTGGTAAGCTTTGAGGAGGTAAATGTGAGTTATTATAAACCCAAAATTCTACATTGCTCGTTACCTCAAGATTATACGTAACTGAATTTCATTATTACTTTATATGTTGCCTTTGTCACTTCAGTTACAGAATGTTTTGTAGTGTGTTTTTGTTTCGTATTTTAAAGAAAGACCAAAAAATAAATACAATAATAGATTAGGAGTGTCTGTCAAACTTTCAACATGCCCTTCAGATCAAAAGGTCTTAAAGATCATGAGAAACATTTCAGTCAAGAAAACTTAAACCTGTAGCCAGTGGTGGTGTGGTGACTCTTCAGCCAGATGTGTTGAAAAGAGGTTCATTGTCTGAGGTTTATATGCACGCTAGGCACACCTCCTGGTCAATTCAAATATGGTGCAAGAAACATTTGTCTGACAGTGCCAAAATGAGTCTTGATACATATACACACATGAACATGACAATAAATATAAAAATAGTTCTTTGCTCTGTGTTTCATAATTCTGTAACTGGGCAGTGCTTTTGTTGAACAAAGGAAAATGCAGTTAAATAAAAATGCTCCTGTGTTTATGTGAGTGTTTGAGTTCCAGAAGGGATTTGACACCTCACAGAGTCAAACAACACTGGTGATGTCCAGCGATGTCACCTTTTATGATAAAAGTATACTCAAAACAGTGTGAAGGCTCAACAGAAAAAATAGTTTGCCCACCTTTTAGAGTGTCTCTATAGTGAGCTTGTGTTTTTAAGGTAATCTTGTTTCTCTGTAGTAATACTGTGTCTGTACCTGGCTGAGGTGTTTCTCAGTTGTAGATAGTCCATCTCTCTTTAAGGCCAAATATCATTGGATTTAACTCTGGTAAATTGCTGACTCTGGTATTGTGTTTGAGCGAGACAAATATATCGTGCATTTAACGTAATAGAGATGAGTCATTTATACAAAGTTTATTGTCAAATTCCTGACTTAAGTTAAACTAAATTAAACCACATTAATTTAAATTTAGAAAGTGTAAAAGTTGAATTGGTCTACAGGATGTTGAATAAACAGGAACAAATAAAAAAGCTTTGATTAATCTGTGTGATTTGTTTCTTAGTGTAGTCTGTGTAATGCGTTTGTTGCATTTGTGTGTGTGTGTGTAGGAGGCACCTTCTGTTTACTGTTTTATCAACTACCTCTTGTTATGACACGTCTAGTATTAAACAGTCACAGCAAACAACTGTCATATGGCAACTGTAATATTTATTAAACAGATTATTTTTGATTATTTCTCTTGCACAACATGAATAAAATTAGACACAAATCCGCTGCAGCTACATGTAGTCACTGCTGTTAATGTGCTCTGCATGTCTGTAGTACAATCACAGGCTGAAGGGAATCTGACACCAACAAGTTATTTATGATGAGATATAATCCATCAGTCCAAACAAAAGCAGTGTAAACTGAGAGAAATTATTTGTGCTTCAAACAGGAACAAGCAGCTACAAATAAAAACACAACATCCTTCCATTTCAATGCAAAAGAATTTAAAAACACATGAGCATGTTTATGATTTAGAACAAAGCCACTGTTCAAAATACTGTCAGATAATTGACATGAAATGTTATCCAGTTTCTTATAGCACAAGTATTTAATAAACAGCGTGTTTTGATGGCAATAATGTCTGTCTTTTTATCAAACAGTTGTTTTTTGTTTTTTTTTTCTGTATGTTTACATTTTTCATCAGTATGTGTGTTCCTTTGGGAATTGAAGGAAGGGGCATAGTTCCTTTGTTGGGGAATCCCCCCCAACAATATGTATACATTTATTAATGAAAACATATGTATGGTTCACCCTGCATCCCTTAAAGTTGAAACCAAATGTACATCTTTGGAAGCCCAGGGTTGCCCCAGGGTTTTGTGTGCGCGCTTGTTCGTGCGTGCGTGTGGTTCTGGTCCATGCGCGCGACACCTGTTCTTGTTCTCCAGCAGAGGGCTCTGCTGCGCATGCGCAGTCATTAGTGTAGTCACCGCGTCTGTCTGTCGCTTCGCTTAGGCTGCGTGTGGGTAAGAAATATTCATTTATATCCTCCTGTCCTCCGTTCTTTTATTTCAAAAGCTTCATAAAGAGCCGCGTTCGAGGCGAGCGTTCATACGCGTCGCGATCAAGCCGCACTTCAGTGTGTGTTTGTGAGATGAGTGTTTGTAATGATGGCTGTTCGGCTCATCTGTGTTTTTGTCATGATTAAATCCATTAAAGACAGACGTGTGTGTGTGTGTGTGTTTGTATGTTTAGCACTGTGAGAGCGTTACAATGTCTCTCTCTCTCTCTCTCTCTCGTGCGCGCGCGCGCGCTGCATTGTAACTCTTGATATTTCTCACTCATTGCTCTCGTGTGAGCTCTCTCGTATTCTCATATGATTCTCTGATATCTGTCTGTAGCCCGTCTCTCTCTCTCTCTGTCTAATCACGTTTGTTTGTTTGTGTAGTGAAGTCGCCATTTTCCTGCTCTCATCTGTGATGTGTTGGTCTGTCTTCAGTCTATTCTGCACTTACTCGCAGATGAGTCTGATAAAACTGCACTCAGTGTAATTCAGCTCCATCTGAAGGTGTTGAAGTGTCAGAGGTACCTCGTGTTGATTCACCTGTTGAATTTAAGCTCAACTGTTTTTTTTGCAGGATTGACATTAAACATCCTAATACCGTATTTATTGTAATAAAATAAACGAAACGGTCTTTAAAATCAAGCGTTGAAATTCATTAATTTGACCATGAGCTGTGACTTCAGCAGACATGATGTTGTCCGATAGAAAGATTTACTTTCAGTTTTTATTTTTATTTTGGTTTTTGTCTTTTTCATTTCAGTTTATTTATTGTCCAATAATCCTAACCACGTGTTTGCTTGGTGCAAGTAAATCCTTATTTAACAGAATCTGAGTCTGGTCTTTGCTTACCTCGTGTTCTGATTTTGAGGATGAGGGAAATGATCGATCAATCACTTTAATCACTTTTTAAATTAATCTTTTAAACTATTGACTGTTTTTGTAAGACTAGTTCTGTTCTGTCTTTGCACACTTATATGGTTAGTTGCATTTAATATTTTCCTAGCTGACTGGTGAGAAGTTTTTTTTATCAGAAAGTGTATATATTGAGCTGTAACTTTTCTTTTATCATTTTGAGTAATTTAGCTTGTTTGTTGTTCTGGGTCCAGCAAGTTTTTTTTTGTTTGACAAATATTGTTTTTTTGTTTTGTTTTTTGATAAATATTCCTTGTAGGCTCTTAATAAGAGCTCAGAAGAAGCTTGTGCATACAATTTCAAAAACTGTATAAAACAGTTTTAGGTTTAAGGTTGTTACAATGCTGATTGTAACAACCTGCTTGAAATGACATGTCAGCTTACCCATCTGCTAAAAATCAGGTTTGAGAATCAGGGTTAGGGTTAGAGTTGTGGCTCATGAGCTCTGAGTGTGATTAATGGATGTGTTTGTTCAGACATTGCGTTGCGCTGCACTGTGATGTTTTCCTGTTTCAAGTTTGTTATTGTTTAGTTAACCCACACTAACACAGACCCACTGACCTCAGAATGATTCCATACACACACACTCATAAGTCTGTTCAGCTCTGATGTTTGGATTTCATTGTCAGGAAGTTGTTCAGTTGTTTCCTGCTGACACTTGTTTCCTGCTAAATGGTGGTACACATCACTTCCTGTTCAGTGTGTCCATTCTGAACAAGCATGTTGTATTGTTCAGTGACAACTAACGTAACATTTAAACGGTTACTGTGTGTCACTTCACACATCTGTTCAGCTAAACTAGTGGAGTCTGATTTTATTAACACAGTTTTTAGTAATGGAAAATGGAGTCTTCATAAAGTTTTTACATTTAACAAGTAAACAAGCAGTTTTTGTTATTAGCACAATTATAAAAAATTGGTGTTTATGTTGGCAAAACTTTTATTGTTTAGGAAACAATTGACAGGGGTGCAAAAAATAATATGTAGCTTCAAGAAAAGGAAGAAAGTACAATCATGCACGTGACGTTTACAATCAGTAATGTTTTTGTCCTTCGACATTATTTTAATGCCAACTAATGACAACATTTCTGTTAATGTAAAAAAGTAACAATTTAAATAAAATGGAAAGTGTAAATTTTAGCATAATTTATAAATCTTATTTAATTTATTTTAGCTTATATTTAAGTTAATTAACATATTACTTTACAGTAGTAAAATTTTTTTACAGAAATTAAGAATACATGTAAATATGTGCTACATGTTTGTGTCTGTCATTTTATTCCCGTGAATGAGGTTTTACACATTCATGACTATTTGTTTGCAACTTCAGATTTAGAGGACAGATGTGAGATTATTGTCAATGAGTGCAAATTTCAACATTAAATTTCACATTCGTTTACACATTCGTGACTATTTGTTTGCAAATTCAGAGGACAGATGTGAGATTGTCCGTGTGCATTAAATTTCAGATTTGTATTTTACAGGTTTTCACATCGGGGCTGTGAGTGTAAGTATTATTTATTCAGGCACTCAGCATTTATTAATAGACTTTTCTGTGTTACTGAGGAAGTTTTTTTAAACTGTAAGCAGATCTCTTTAAACGGCCTGCAGGGTTCCTTAGTGTGCTGCTCGTGTGTTATTCGCCTCTGATTGTTACTAGATGTTGTTTACTGAAGTCTGGTGTTCTTGTTCACTCAGTGAGTGTGTGTGTGTGTGTGTGTGTACTGGTGTATGAGGTTTACGAGGATAAATGTGAAAATGATGGTGTTTTAATTCATCCTCAGAAATATCATTGTAACTGGATTTAATTAATAAAAGAAGTGCAGAAACAGACTGTTTACAGTCAGTGTGTGTGTTGTATGTGTCAGTGTGTGTGTTGTATGTGTCAGTTCTTCTGCCATATATTTTATATCATATCAGACTGTCAAATTGACATCCATCCACTTGGGTGCATAAATGAAATAGATTGTTACTGTTGCTGTGATATTTACCAGGCAGAAAAATCTGATTATTACAGTATGAGTACAGTATGTGTACAGTATGTGTCATAAGCTAGGATCACTTCCGGTCATTGTTTTTAAAGAAGAGTTTTATCTGAGCGATTGAGTGCTTGTTAAGAGCACATGCTACAGATGTGTTGCTCATGTGTGTGTTATGTTGAGTGTTGTGTGGTTCTGGTTCCAGGTTGGGAATGATCCAGTACAGATGAAGATGACTTCAGGTGTGTTTCTTTCGGGCTGAACTGTTGACGGGCTCCACGGGCTGCGGCATAGATCAGCTGGTGAGTTTATTCCTCCTCAGTGGAACTGGGTTTCTCTCACTAGAAGTGTTGTGATGGTTTAGTTGCAACGAGCTCATTTAAAAAGTATATAGTTCTGCATGTGCTTGTTCTTGTGGGAGATGTGAGAAGGTTCTAGAGGTTCTCGTGGGCTCTGTGGATTTACACGCTGCACTTCTCTGTCTGAAAACATTGTAATTAATCACTATCACTTTAAACTCCCTCCTATTTATTTTTTTAAACTTCAAAACAAGAATAGAGTTGTTCCAATCTGCGTTGTCTCAGAATAATGTATTTACAATAGCAGATAATCCAGACGTTATTTGTGCATCAACAATTTTGTTTGGTCGTGTTGAATTTATTACTGTGTATTAAAGAGGACACATTCATGTGGAATTATGGGTAAGTGTCATCTAGTGGTTTGTATATAACATCCCACCCTAAATGGTTAAAAATGTCTTCTAAAAATGCATTCCACTGCAGTGGCCTCCTGTATCAAAGGAGTTTGACCTTTCAGATTGTGTTTAATGTAGTGTCTCACTCATATTATTGTGTGTTGTGCTGTGTGGTTTGCGTCCATCCTTAAAGTCTTCAATGATGCAAGCAGACGACCGCAAGAGAAAGAAACATAGTTTGAACCCCAGAAGTGTTTCAGAAGAATATTCTCTACGTGTGAGTGTGACAGACTCCTCTGACTTTCAGCTGTTGTCTGATCGCTGCTTTCAGAATGACCTCATACATCTCTGTTTACTCCTCAGGAGCGACCAAAAGACGACACCACAAAGATGAAGAACAAAGTTTCCACTTCACAAGGTAAATCTTCTTAAATCCCTTCAGCGGTTCAAATGGAAGGAAAAAATGGATTCACCTAAATGAATGGTCAAGTTTTTATGAAAGCTGATCCTGCATAGCGAGAGAGGTTTCTTCTAGAAGATGTTTGCTGATTGAGTGTGTTCTTCAGCAGTGAGCTGTAAGAAGAGGCCCTGGTCCTGGGATCAGTATCTGGAGGAGGAGAGAGTCATAGCTGCACCCCTGCACATCTTCACTGAGGTCAAATCATTTACAGCTAATCCAGGCCTAAAATAACTGACGCAATATGAGTGTGCTCTTCATGCAATAAACATGGACAAGCAGCATTCACAGCCTGAAGACCAGATCTGCTCCTTCAGCAGTTTTTCATGGCCCAGTGTGGCCACGCGGAGCGACGGAACTAAGAGGCCGGTCAGAGAGAATTGAGAGGCCACTGTATTTGTTCTTCATGGGAAATAATTTTTACACTAGTAGCCTGTGTCCTGTGTGCTTAACATCTTTCAGGTCATTTAGTTCCTGGAAGAATGTGATGGGACATCTGTTCCTCTCAGAAACGCAAGAGACGGTTTCCATAGCAACTTAATTGCCAGAGTGTCTCTCTGTAAACATTGTCTTCATGTTCACACTGTTTGATTTGTGTGTCTGCAGTTCCAGGCGTTTCCCAGCATCAGGAATGGATTTCGGGTTGGCATGAGGTTGGAAGGCATTGATCCTCTCCATCCATCCATGTTCTGTGTGCTGTCTGTAGCTGAGGTAAGAAACTCACTTACCACAGTCATTTACCCTGCAACACTGTTACTTTAGCTGGTAGCTTCATTGACTTGCAGTGCAAACTGTTTAGCCCTGTTAAATAAAAAGGGTGTATGTATGCATGTATGTACATATGTGTGTGTGTGTGTTGTTAAAAACAGAAGAGTTTCTTTGTAATGAAGGTCTTAGTCTTATGAGTGGTCCCCCATGTAGGTTCCAGTGCAGTTAGTGTGTTGACAGTAAGACAGATAGATGCTGATGTTACTGTAGGTTGTTGTTGATTTGCTGCTGGTTATTGTTAAAGGTGATTGGCTTCCGGCTGCGCCTCCACATTGATGGTTACTCTGAGTGCTATGACTTCTGGGTAAACGCTGACTCTCCTGACATCAAACCAGCTGGTTGGTGTGAGTCCACAGGCCATAAACTTCACCCACCCAAAGGTTTGTGTCTCATCTCAGTCAGATTCACTGTGGTGTGACTCACAAGCTCATGAGCTCACTCATGAACGTCTTCAGTCATTAAGAAACTTATCAGAAATAAACAGCGAATGAGGAGAGAATCTCTGTTGATTGATTGTGAATATAATGAATGTGTAGAAACTGACACAGTCTGAATCACATCTACAAACATACTTCACCCATACTGCTGTAAAGTATGCTAAATAAAATGATTGTGTTTTATTTAGTAGCTGATAGCATGACGCTATAACAGTAATGAGGAGCAGCTCTAAAATAATGAGAATTTGAAAAAACTTTAAGTATTGAGAACTTTAGAAGTGTGTCTGGACTCAGTACAGCATTTACATACTTCTTCAAAGGAACTTCTTTCACTCTCATTTTCTGCTGTCAGGTTATAAACCCAACGAGTTTATCTGGGAGAAATATCTGGAGTCTCAAAACACTGAAGCCGCACCAAAGCATCTGTTTATGTCCCAAAACAGTGTAAGTGAAGAGTCTGCTGATCTTCATTTCACCCTCATCTCACTTTAATGTTGTCCTTATCTCTAAATCATCTTACCCTCATCTCACTTTCACTTCACCCTCATTTCACTTTTATCTCACCCTCATCTTCTCAGCTGCATCTCACTTTCATTTTGTATTCATCTCATTCATCTCATCTTCATTCACTGTGAAAGATGAGCAGTGTCCAGCTTCTTTTACTCACACATGGCTTCAGAAACATCTGTCTCCGTCCCACAGACTGCAGGCCCCTCCAGCTTTCAGGTGGGCATGAAGCTGGAGGCTGTGGACAGGAAGAACCCGTGTCTGGTGTGTGTGGCCACTGTAGCTGATATTGTGGACAATCGCTTCCTGGTTCATTTTGACAATTGGGACGACACTTATGATTACTGGTGAGAAAAACATTCTGATTTAAATAATGACTAAGTGATCATTCAGTTGAGTTTTTGGATTTTTTTTAATAAACTGACCAATTTGACTGAAAACACTTATGAATATTGATATACAATATATTACAATATAAACTTT
>JAZGTK010008071.1:0-18684 GCA_036877625.1 Ambastaia sidthimunki
CGTTTTTTAAACGTTTCACTAACAATTTAGGAGTGACTTTTGATATGATATGTAGCATTAACAAATATTCTACTAAAGGTTTTACTTACTTCAAGAGCTTTCTTGATAAATTTAAGAGAACTTTTGGAGAACGTTCTGAGAACATTCCCTGTTAGCTGGTCTGAAATGTGATGAAATGATAATGACTGATCTCTCAAGCGGTGCTCAGTGGATGTAGGTTGTTATAGTCTGAGGCAGGAAGTGGATGGTAATTAGTTTTTGTGAGTTTGTTAATATTTATGGGAGTATAACAGGTCTCTGTTGTTTAGCTACAGTAAAATGTGTAATTTTGCATATTTGCCATGCTGAAGAACGATCTAGTCTTCATAGACCCCTAATCATCATTTCCAATGAAAACCTGAAAGTTATAGAAGCTTGAAAGATGCCCTTCTAATTGCTTTCTGAGGATGAATCATTCAGACCGCTGTGGTTTCCAAAAACTAATAAAATGAGGCTGGGCTGGATATTGTTGGATATTGCAATAAAGGGATAGTTCACCTAAAAATCATTTACTCACCCTCATGTCATTCCAAACCTGTATGACTTTTCTGCTTCTGACACAAAAAAAGATATTTTGAAGTACGTTGGTAACAGTGGCACCCATTGACTTCCATTGTATGGACACAAAACCACTGAAACATTTCTCAAAATATCTTTTTTGTTTTTACGCAGAAAAAAGGTCGTACAGGTTTGGAATGACGTGAGGGCGAGTAAATGACTGAAAGTGGTTTTTGGTGGACTATTCCTTTAACTGTTTTTATTTTGGAAAAAGTGTTCTGGTGATTTTCATCAAATATTTTTTTTTTCCGAAACTGATGCCAAATCTACCTTCTGATATCAGACATCTGAGGGCAAGTCCTCCTGAGGAACCAGCTTGCGGCACAAACCTGAACTGTTACCGGGGTGGAGGGATGCTGTCTTCTCCCCGCAGGGCCAGATGCCACACATAACAACTCTGAGGCGCTTGGCAGGGCACAGCGTGCCACTCACAGAAGAAATAAAGTGTATGAATATTTAGCATCTGATGAGCAGAATTCAGAAACAAGTACTCAAAGATCCCACCGTATATCTCACCCCCGCATGCCTGTCTTGAGCACGCCCCTTCCCAGCATGCAACAGAAATCCAGCAAAAGGGAGAGAGATTCATTATACATTCATGTGTAAATCCTTCCCTGGGCTTGTTAATCCTATTGTGTTAATTGATTGATGGTTTGATTAATTAATGTCAGGGGTAAGTTTTCCACTGGTGTGTTTTTTTAGTGAGGACAGTGGACTCACACACACTGTGTCACACACAGGTTTCTCCTGTATCAAAGTGTGTGTACATTCTTCTGTTGTTTTTAATTAGAAAATTAAAACGAATAACATAGTGAATCTTTAAAACCAAAGCTTCTTAAAACCAGAATAATATAGTGTTCTTTATATTTATTTGTTTTGCAGTATGACTTACTGTGTGTATTATAAGGACTGTGTGTGTGTGTGTGTGTGTGTGCCTGTGTGTGTGTGTGCCTTTGCTTGAGTGGGTGTTGTCAGCCTGCAAAATTGTTTTTGGAAAATAAACACTATATTCCTAATTCATATCTTAATCAGTTTTCTTTTTTATTTGATCGATCTCGCTTTATTGTTAATGTAATAATGCTGACAAATATCACAGTTAATTGTTAAATAAGCAGTGATTTCATCTGAATGACAGAGAGTTTATAGGTGTGTATCAGACTATTAGCAGTAACCAAAATAAATGACCAGTCATTTACAATTAATGTTTGTATGTCAGTGAAAGGTCATGTGCTTTATGTAGCTCACGCTACACAGCAGTTAATAAGGGTTAACGTGAGACTGAAGTGTGTTTGTGTGTGTTTCCTAACCTCTGATTGTCATGCAGTGTGTGTGTTGTGTGTTTGCTGTGGATTATGGGAATTTGAAGGTAATGCGAAAGAAAAGGTGTAACTCTGGTTTTTAAAGAGCTGATTAAAGGAAGTTTGGATGATCTAAAAATACTCCTCTCATACTTTTCTTTTAAACAACACCATTAAACTCTTTCTTTCCACTCGACGAGCTCAAGTGAATCATCTTCAGAGCTTATAAACGTTATTTGCATCTTAATGTTTTAAATGTGCGCCTGCACACACTGACTGCTGCCTGTATTTCTCGCTTTTATATCGCACCCGCAAGAAAACTATCTCTTCAGAAACACATCGGTCTCCATCTGAACCATTTTAGTCAGTCACAGAAGATGCAGATGTTCTTTCCTGAGTAATTACGGAGCGATTTCATGTTATTTCGTGTTTTAAAAAAGCGCATTTTGTCCATTTACATGATGCGTCCCTTTCAAACCATTAAAGGTCATTTTCCTCCCAGTACAGTCGCACAAAATAACCACACCAGATCTTTTTAGCGCCGTATCTTCTGTCGATCATGTAAAAAAGTTATTTTTTGTGAAATCTTCATTGTCACGAGGCTCAGAAAATCTCCCGGTGCGCGTTTTGCGCCCGTTCGCGTGCACGCGCACATCTCCTATCTTTGCTGGAGCGTCTTTTTATCGCCTGTCTTTCTCCTGTCAGCTCGTTAACTGTTCTGTCATCAAACCGTGTCACTTTAACCGGCTTTACCTCACACACAGATATCTCTCCAGCATTGCTCTGGGTTGCACTGTTGCATGTCATTGTGATGCTGTTTTGACACCGATGCATTTGCATGTTGCCGCTAACGCTGCGCTACTTACACTGAATTACTCACTGCAGGTAGGCGCTTGATATTTCTAAGGTCGCGTTTTCAAATTGCCACCGAGGACCTGTTTTCTAAAGCGACGTGAAATAAACAACTTCTGAGTTGAGCTGCGGTAACCCAGAAAATATGTTACCTGGGTAACGAGATGTAGGTCAGCGGGGAAATGGCGCATATGTCAAGAATCGTCAGCGCTCGGTGTGCAACAAGTGCGGGGCATCCTTGCTTATGTATGTGCACATCTGTTAGTGTCTCTCTGAGGATGAGATAAACCCTCTCTCACACCTGCCTAACAGAGAAATTAATCACCCAATCTATTCTTCAGCTTTGTCCATCCTCACACACAAACTCAACGTCCTGTCCTTCAGATTGGGAGGGGGGCATCACCTGCCCTTAAGCATCATGGGAAATCTCGGGAGGGATTGAAATGGTTTGTTTGGAATACATAATATGACTGCGGGACAGTGCACACACACACACACACACACACACACAGTGTTTGTCTCACAAGCAGATGTGTAAATAGCTTTGCGAATCGATCTGCGTGTTCCCACATACATTTTTAACCTCTCATTTTTCATTCTGTGGGTGTTAGTGTCCATTCACGTGTGTATGTGTGTGTTTGCGTTTGATTGATGCCTCCTGAGGTTGGTGAGTTAGTCATGCAACTAATTAATGGATTAGCTTGTGGACTGAAGGCTGGACTGCTGTATATACACACACGCATGAGCCCACACATACACGGGGAGAGAGTAACACTGTTAGAGCTGTATGCTGAATTTAATAAGGGAGGAAGGGGCAGAGTGGAAGTCGCGGGGAGGTGAATATAACAAGCTTTTGTAGTGTCAAGATTTCCTTTCCACAGACGTTTGGAGCTGCATATGGCAGGCGACTGAATAACTTGCTGAAGATTTACTATACGCTGTGTGTGCATGTGTGAGTGCGTGTGTGATAAAGTCTGTTGTAAATAGACTGTGTCGTATCTGATAAGCTCAATGAATAGAGGACTATAAAACAGAGCAATGGATCTAGCCCGAAATTTATAGACACACACACACACACACACACACACAATGTCCCCGTCTGAGTCTCTTCTTTCCTTTATTTACTCTCTTGTGCCCGGATTGTTTTTCAATAGGGGATCTGCCTATAATTGGAGCACACGTGGTTTTTGATAAGACAATAACAAACAAAAGTGACGGTAACAGAATGAAAAACAGAAAAAGAAAGAGAGACAAGACGAATAAAAGAGAGGGCTGATGTAAATCAAACAGGAGGGATGTCCAGCTGTAAAGTTTTATTGTGGGATTGAGGACAGCAAAGGGGCCCCCAGGGGCCTCCTGCTACGGGGGGCTCATCGCGAAGGCCGCAGAGCGCGTGAAAAGGCACAAAAGCAGGAGCGCAGCCAAGTGAGCATGATGCGACAGGCAGGTGGATAGACGACACATCGGCGTGTATAAAACCGAGGCAGACCTTATCACCGAGCCGGTGTGCGGGCAGAGAGCCGGTGTGCCGGAGTGGGAGAGAATCCTTGAGGTTTCGCAGCATGAGTCACGGCAGAGAAGGTGGAATCATAGACTATCACAGAGGCATTGCTGCATGAGTCACGCCAGCAGACGCTGGAACCCATCGCCGCAGCTCTGTGTTGGGATTCACAGCAGATGTTTCTTTGTTTAGCAGTTTTCCTCAAGTTGCTAATATGCCAGAGCAGCAAGTGTGAAATTTTGGCGGTACGCGCAGATCAGTGCTGTCAATCAATCTGAAAATAATTAAAACCAATTTTTATCAACGCAAATTTACGTTAACAAAAGCAATCAAATTCTCTCCCAGGAGTTCCCAGATTGGTGTGTGTGTGCGTGTGTGTGTGTGTTTTATGATGTGTGAACAAGACCAGCTGGTAAGGGTAAACAAAGATGAAAGCTCAGTTAAAACCAGTGGTGCGGCCTAGAAAACTGTCCCTGTTGAGTCTGAATGAGAGGAATAAATCACGTAACATAATGTGTTTTCTTATTTAGTTTACAATCTTTTGTTGAAGATTTCAGATCCTGGTAACAGGGTGGCACTGTAACCAAAAAAATAAGCTTCAACCCTCCCAAAGAAAGTCCAAACTAAATATTTGATTACCAAACAATTACCATTAAGAAAACAAATTTTAATACTAATTTACCATTAGTAAAACTATCATTTATACATATCACATAAGAAATGTTCGTATCGTTATGGTAACCTCAAATGTCATTGCGATCAGATAGAGACATTTACGAATCAAATTTGCCAGAAGGTGTAACCATAGCAACCAAACGCCTTCCATTATGAGCACTCTCTGAAAGTTCATCGACGAGACACAAGAACTGCCATTATCTTACACTATAAAAAAATTATGACATATTACAAAAAATACTGTGCTAGTGGCCCCACAAAACATTAAGGGTTTCGTGAGATGAGCACAAATATGTAAAAATTGCAAAGTAATTCCTTTAAAGATGTAATTGACACATCAGACGTGTATTTATTGTACAAACAAAATTAAAGCTCTGCCTTCGGAAACCAATAGTGCTTCTGTTAAGTTAACAAACAGTAAAAAAAACACATTTTTTTAAGGTTTAAATCAACAAACATTTTACTTAAAAATATATAGCAGAATCTTGGAAATAAGCCATAGATTAAAGTCTTAAATGTGAGTGTAATAACAAACACACGATCCATCATGTGGCATGTAAAGTGAAGCGAGGGGTGTTTGTCAGAATTTGCCTTGGATCTATTGAGCAAGTGTCATAATAAGGTGTCTTCACTGACAGATGAAGATCTGAAGATGTATTGGTGGTAGAAGGGGTGTCATGTATCCAAGGAGACGGCTGTGGGCAAGATGGAACTGTACATTTCCATAAGTGAAACAGATTGATTTTCCTAAAGTAATTTTATAGTAAGAGGGATATTTAATAAGGGCTTTATGGCTATAAGGTTTCCACCCTCTCTCTCTCTCACATACACACACGTACATTAACTTGCATAATTTTTTGATGAGTTGTCCTGTCTTAGTTTTTGTTTCTCTATGGTGAGTGCGATGCATACTGAGAGAGAGAGAGAGAGCGAGAGCAGTAAAAATGACTTATGGTTAGTATTCTGACATCTTCTGTGCAATCAGTGTCATGCACTCATTTAAATGTGTGTGTGTTTGCATGCATGCCTCTTTCAGTCAAAGGTTCTGCACTGGATTATGAGGGCCAAGCTCTGTTGCCATGGAGACCAGCCAGGTTAATGGTCCTTTGCTGTGCACGTTCATGAGCGAGTGTGTGTGTTTGATCTCTTGCATTAGTGTTTGTGTGTTTTGCAGCAGTTTTAGTGTTACCATGTGTACAGTGTGTATCGGATATTGTTTCTCAAAAGAAAGGTTTAAGGAGCTGCTGAGAACCCCCCACATACACTCTTATAATCACCATATACATTTTAAATTTAATTTCTGTTATGTGCATTGAATGTTTATATATAATGTACTTGTATGTACATGTTTGTAGTTTATGTAAATGACAATAGAAATGACAATGAGGCAAACACATATTGGCAATAAGCGCAGGGATACAAATTATATATAATTTTAGAGATATAAAAGTATATACAATTGTATATTTTATAACTATAATTTAATTAGGGATGTACAATATATTGTTATTATTGTTTAAAATTAATTTTTCAATCACCACCCAATTGTTAATAAAATTAAATTGCTAATACATTTTTTAAGTTGCATTTAACAATTCTACTAGCAAAACAAATGTCTTAATGCCTTATGATAAAATATGTATTTATTATAAAATCTGCATTTCATTAGTATTTTATCAATGCTATTCATATTATTTCAAAACGCATTTTAGGGGGAAACATAAATACAGAATGTATCTTCAATGTTTTTTTTCAACGTAGTGACACGTATGCTAGTCAGTTATGAACAAATGCTTAATGACTTAAGAGTGTTTGCACTAAATATGCACAGATTGGGCTTAACAAACTTCCCCTGCAAAGTGAGTGAACATCATTTATGAAACACGACCCATCATGTTGGCTAGAGATTTGACACTGTTAACCGCCACTGTTGGTTTTTACCCGCATTTTCTGGGTTAAAGTAACTGGTGTTAATTTAAAACATGATGGTTCCCATACAGGTTATAGAACACCATATATATCTTGTTCTATAACCAAAATGTGATATTTACACAGACAGACAGACAGGTGTGTGTGTACCTGTATGCATTGATGTATTACAAAGGAAAACGTCTGTGTTTTTTATTTGCCGTTGGATCGATGAGTGATGGTTCTTTGATTACATTAACTTCAGAGGTCTATTCCCATTCAAACCATTGTGCATTTACACTGTCTAAAACATCATACATTCCCATAGATCAGAGACAGCCTAATTCAATCAGCAAACCTGATCCAAATCAATGCTGTTCGCTCTCAGCTCCGCAGTCAGGTGAAATACAGTGTATCTCTAAGTGCATTAGATAATGCAGAAGTGATTTCAGGAGGAGTTTTTTTTGCAGGATGAACCTTAAATCAGCATACATGCTTTGGTGTGTGTGTGTGTGTGTGTTTATTGTACCCAAAAGTCAGCAAAACCTGACAAATCTGAGCAAAACTTCATTTTGGGACGTCAATATTTGTATTTGTACACTATAAAAAGTAGTAAAAATGTTAAAATTGTACAAATGTAAAATTTTCAGTTAGGTTTAGGCTGTGTGTGTAAGAGTGTGTGAGACCGTGCGTGTTAGCGTAAGTGTGTGTGTATGTAAGGTAACGTGTGTATCAATGTGTGTGTGTGTGAGCGTACCTGCTATATATGGAGCTTCCCAAAGATCTCCCGCCAGGCTTCTTAGGCTTTTTCTCTCCACACAATCACACATTTTTTTCCCATTGCAGTGTCACATTAAAAAGTGCAAAATAGTTTTTTAAAGAGTGTTAATTTGGGGGTATTTTATCTCGTTTCCGAGGTGATGAAGAGAGCAAGGGAGTGATGCCCTTCCAGAGCTTTAAGAGAGAGCTTTCCTAATTGAATTTGTCCGACTGCTCTCTTTGTGTCTGCGTCCATTCACTGAGATTGAAATTTAGGGCTTTGTGTGCACGTGTGCGTGTGTGTGTTCTCCAAATCACCAAATACAAAGTGTTCTTCTCAGATTAGGAAGTCATTTTGGCTTTCAGAGAAGATTAGATGAAAAGCATAAAGTGAAGGGAGAGAAAGAGAAGATGAAAATAATATACAGAGAATCTCCTCTGCGTTCAAACAGATAACCTCAATCAGAGCCTAATGGAATTAGTGGGACGGATCAGATGCTTTTGTGTGTTTGTGTATGTGTGTGTATGTGCAGCGTCCTGTTTTCCAGCAGCGTGAGTTTAGCTGTAGGTGAGCCTGTATGCTTCATTTTAAATGAGAGAGAGGAGAAAATGATAGAAAAGCAGCGTGTGTGCAAGCGCTGGAAGATCAGATGGAGTTTCTGTGATCTTGCAGCGTCTCGGGGTTGAATCCAGATGCTCTTCCATGCTTTCACAGTCCATTCAGCTAGTCGTAGTTAAAGTAAAACCTTACTTTAGTTTAAGTAACACAAACTGTACAGAGAATACAGTCTTGTTTTGCAAAAATCAAGAGCGAATGGTTTTGTGACATTATTATGCTCAAAGCATAATTTTTTAACATTTTGTTTTATATGGGATTTTCAACCCTGTTATGAATACTTGGAACATGCCTGAATACAGTTCAAAAACACAAAAATATGTGGTTTAGTGTTTTTCTACCGAAAACAATGTTCATTTCGGCATGAATAAAAATGCCTTTTAAAATTTTTATAACAGGGTTGAATATCTTGAGCTTGACAAATAGACAGCTCAATAGTCATCCCTGTATTTTGTGCAAAAATAAAATTTAAAAATAGAATTTAGCCTTTCAGAGTGGATGAATTACTCTGTAACAGGGAGGAACATACAGTACAGTGTGGGACAAAATAAGCTGGTATTTAAAAAAGCAAATTAAAAGATTGTCAAAGTTATGAGAGTCAAAAGGACCAGTAAAGTGCGGCAGGCCAAAATAACTATTTTAAGTCACAGTGTTTTGGTTATATAATAGATAATTTAACAAGAGTTCTCTCTCCGTGCATTTATGTCATATTTGTGACTGTGTGTTATTGCTTTAGAAAAGGTAATGGGATGACAATTTCATGGGTACCGCATTAAACACTGTAATGAATTATGACACACATTATATAACACAAGAAAGGGGGTGTTGAGCATGCTTTTTAACGCTTTTTGTTTTTTTATGTTATGAGCGATAACACACTCTGAATACAAGATGTATTTTAGGGATGTGTTATAATGCATGAAGAATTTCTTTGTAATTTATTATACATACGAGCTTAAAGTGAGATGTTGCCTAAGAATCTTTGAGCTTCGACAAGAAAATAGAAGGTTTTAAAAGAAGTGATTTTACAATGGATCCTTTTCCAGGAAACGGGCACTTTGAAGGCCGTCATTAAATATTATAATTAAATCACTCTCTTGCTCTTTTTTCTTATCTCTCTCTTTTAAGATCTGCCTTCCAGCCCCGTGGCCCAGTTCACCTTCCGCCCTTTGCCCCCTCCTCCCCCCCCACCTCATGCTTGCACCTGCGCTCGGCCCGCGCCGGCTCCCCTTCCAGAGGTTGTTCAGAGGAGCACACTGCCGGCCCGGAGCCAGCCTCTGGACACCGGAAATAAATCCGGTCAGGACGACAACGGGCAGACGCACAATACCTGGGCACTGAACAGCAACATACCACTAGAGACCAGGTGAGAAACACACACACACACAGGTTAGTTTCACTGTAATAGTGAAGATATTGTATAAGCCTCCATTGTTTTTTTATCAGGCTAATTATATTTTCTGACCCTCACTCGAACCTGTGAACATTATTAGATTTCTGGTGAAAAATGATTTGGATGATTTATGAGGACAACCTAAAATGTCAAATGTCTTTTCAATGTAGGAGGACTTGTGAGGATATTTGGTCCTGATAAGTCAAGTCAATTTTGTACTGAAACACTGACTGTTTATTAATTATGCTGAAGACTTTCCTTTGACGACAACAGTTTTTATTCTGGTCTTATTATAATTTCTCAAACTCTCAGGTTGACCTTAGCTTTTCGTAAAGACATTATTTATACATCTATTAGGTAACTGTTCTCTGTTTCCACAGTGTAGCTGATTTCACTAAACTCATGGGGACATTTGGGACACACACTTTCAGTCTCTGTACAGTTTCAAATAAGGAAACTTTCAAAAGTAAAAAACAATTTATTTGGGATAACAGCTGGATAATAGAACAGTGGAGGAAATTATTGTCTGTGTGTTTTGGAGAGAATCAAAGAATATGCATGAGTTGGGGTGATGATGATGATGATGATGATGAAGGTTGAGGCTGACCTGCTCTTCTGAAGGAGAGAAATGGAAAATTAAATAAATGATGAAGGATAGACAGATCAGCTTTGATGGAGGAAATGAAGCTGCCTGTTGGAGATGATTATCTTTTGAAGCCACAAATACATTGATAAAAATTAATGCTGTGTGTGTGTGTGAGTGTGTGTGAGTGTGTATTACTGCTAACAATTTTAGGTTGTAAGAACGTTTGTGTATCATTTTCATTATGTAAAAAATACTTTGTAAAAATGTTACTTTAAAAGTTCTAGGAATGTTTAAAATGTCTTATTCTAAAATGTTTTTTAGAGTGTTTTTTTAATGTTATTGTTTGGTTATAGAAACGTTATTCAAACTTAAATTTGAGTGACTATTTTAAAATGTTCCACTTACTAATTAACAATCAAAAGTTTGACACTTACTAATCAAAAGTTTTTGATATATAAAGTTAAAGAAGGTTCTGCTAATGTTACTGCTAAAATATTTTTGATGACTTTGAAAGGACTTTTAGAGAATGTTAGCTAATGTTTTGAGAACGTTCCCTGTTAGCTGGGTTTTTATATTTAATAAAAACAAACAAAACAGCCAAATACCTGCACAGCTGCTGATAGCTGTCAAATACATGGCGATGTGTTTATTATTTTACAAAGATTTGCCACATCAGACGAGGGTTTTTGGTTTCTAGTCATCTTGTGATTAAATAAAGCCACATGACTCTCCAGACAACACCTAGCAGCTGATTGAAAGCGCTCTGAACTACAATGAGCTCTGCAGGACCTGTTTTAAACTCAACACGAGCAGCAGGCAGCAATGGACTGTTTGTGCTGGTGGCTGTTAAAGGAATGCTGGGTAATTTAGACCTTATGTATTTTTCCATCAGCTTTAAGTCCTGTTTCTCAAACATCAATTTATACCATTTAAAGAAGAATAAAGTGTCTGAAGTAAGAACACAGCAATGTAACCTCGTCTGCTTACAGAGTTTAAACGGCCGCTTATCTTGGCTCATAAGAGCGAATGAGGCCCATTCAGATGTTATTTTGAGATTTCGAGGTTAAAGAAAAGCAGATTTTCCAATTTTGTAGATTGCTTTGAAAATCAAGCCAACTGCCAGAGGAAAGACCTCGAGTTAAAGGGTTGACGCGGGCCAGTTTGAATCACAGCGGTTGGGGATGACATTGGCATTGTATTGGGAGCGTGTCATTGTCATGGTGATGTCTATAGCTGCTGACATGTTGCTCTTTTCCAAATGAACTTTCTCAATTAAATCTGGATCAATAGAGCAACATTAATGCACAGGGGAGAATCTCTGCCATCAGCATATCATACTAAACACGCTGAGTCAGCTGCCATACATACATCATATATGCTATATGTACATATATATATGTGTATTTATGTATGTGTGTGTGTATATATATATATATATATATATATATATATANTGTATATATATATATATATATGTGTGTGTGTGTGTGTGTATATATATATATATATATATATATATACACACACACATATATATATACGTTTATTATATGCAAATAAATGATTGTAAATGTTACACTTTATTTTCTTTTTTGGCGATTACTTTAAACTAGCTGGTCACAAGGTCATTGTGGGTGAGAGTCTTAATTAAAAAAAACAGAATAATGTTTTAGAATTAAAAAACACTTTGTGAATTGCGTTTGTTTGTGGGTTTGTTTCTTTTAAATTATTGCGAAATTTAGATTAAAATAATGAACATTTTTTGATATATACATGTTTATGTATATGTGTGTATATACAGTACATATACTATACAGTAGTACAAATGTGCAGCGTTTTTTCAGCATTAAATCATATGAATCAATATAAATAAACAGAATGAGTTTCATATGTGCTATATTTCACAGTTTGTCAGAAGTGTTTGAGTGAAAAACAAGACGCGGTAAACGAGAGAATTTTTCCATTGACGAGATTGAATCGTGCCGTCTGCACAATAGAATATTTATTTTGAGAGTGTAGAAATGTGATTTATAAAGCTGTGATCTCCAGTGTTCTCACCTGCTCTTTTCTTTCTCTCCTTCTGTCTCTTTGTTTCTCTCCCCCCTCGTTTTGCTCGTTTTCTTTGTTTTTTGGAGTGTTAATTGTTATTTATTTATTCTACAGTAAATAAAGATAGGATTAGTTCTGCACGTCTAAGTGTGAAATGAAGTTTCTCTTTTTTTAATAAGTGAGGTAAGCTGGAGTCTCAAGCCTCATTTTACTGCTGCATGCTCATTTAAACGCTGCTTTCAAAGCTTTTGTTCTGCTTTCCTGTAAGACGCTGTAAACAAATTTACCGAAACTTGTGCATCTGTGTGTTTTCCTCATTGACTCGCCGTTAGTACTTGACTTGAAGAGTACAGCGTGTTTTTCAGAGATTTTCTTCACATGCATCTCTAGCTGAGATACTTACTTTAAACATTTCCCAGAGGAAAGTTGTGTTTCTCAAATGTTGCTCTTTCACAGCTCAGGAGATTTGATGGAGATCTTGTTTTTCATTTAGGTATCAACTTTGTCTCAGATGGTTGCCCTAAAGTTGTTTAGGAGAAATGAAACAGAAACGAATGAGATACTTGTTAAAATACATTAAGAGTATGAGGCTGTAACTGAATGTGGATTGTTTGTAAGTAATCTGGATTTGGGTAAATGTGTTGAGAGATATTTGAGTTCATATTAAGACCTTTTGAATAATCCTCACTTGGCAAATATATATATATACATATACACACCACTTTGTCTGACTAAATCTGACACCTAAAATAAATATAAACCTTAAATTAAAATAGTGTTTTAATTAAAGTTTAAACAGAGAGTCTGCTGATGTCTCTAGGGAGTGACGCTACGATTTATGAATTATAAACTACTTTCAGAGCAATACAAGTCAATGGAAAGTCTCTACCGTAATTTAAAAGTGAAGTTGTGTGCTATGTATGTAGACGTGTTGGGTTTTTCCTGTCGTCTTTAATCCATATCGATGTCATCACGGTTTATCGCCTCATCAGCATATGAACATGTAAATGCATTTAGACTGATCTGAGCGCATTTATCGACTGACTCTTTGTGTCTTTGGAGGGAGTTTGCCCAGTTATTCTCCATCACCCGTAAAATCCAAACTAGCTGATGTGGCAAAGAGATCAATTATCGTTGAGAATACATGTGTATCTTGGGAATTTGAAGGTCTTCCTTCTGGTGCCGCTGGGCTTTTAACCTAAAAGCTGTAACCAATTTTCTCGTGGCTATCTGTCTTATCTGTCCGTCTTGTTTATGACATGGCCGCAGGCTCATATATCTGTGTCTGTGTCCGTCACACGGATTTAGAGGCGATAAAAAGAAAACTTAGATTTTTTTTAAGCGTAAGAATCACCAGTGCTTTGAGTTTTTACATTTTTAATCACGTAGCAGATGCTTTCATCCAAAATAACTTCATTTTCAACCTTATTTAAGCGGCTGCGTGTTCATGTTGAACAATAGCCAAACAGCTACTTAGACTTTTGTTTAAGATGACCTTGTTAGTAATGAAGAAATCTTGTCAATTGTTAATGCTATAATTAATCTAAATAACATAATAAAGATTCCAGCGATAATAGCAAACAATGATAGATTAGACAACAAAGAATTTCCATGACAAGGTGAGATTTGACCTTCAAACTCTACGCCAAAAAAATCCTTAAAATCGGGTGTCAGCAAGTGGAAAAGACCTCCACAATCCACTGCAAACTCCCACCCAGGCTTGGCTTCATTTCAGAATGGAATGACCATTTTTCAAGAGTTAATCAATTTCCTATGGACAATTCTTTGCTGGAATATCCTGTATCGTTGCATTATGGAGGTAAAATGTTTTTTTATGCTGACTTCAGTGGCTTCCAGAGTGCAGCTGACTTCAGGACAACACCAGCTGAGTGTGTCGGAGTGAATTGTTTTTAAGTCGGCACCTTTTAATTACTCTAAGAATGGACTCTGTGGTGTAATTAATATCATAATTAATCTAAAGGATGTTATCTATTAATACCGCCTCATTAATCTCTGGTGCTAAATATCTGTAATTAAATTCACGTGAGAGCAAATGACTCCAATTAGTAAGCAAAGCAAATAAGAGTGATCACACAGTCAGATTACACCTCTCATTTTCCTGCACTTCTCTCTCTCTCTCTCTCTCTCTCTCTCTCTCTCTCTCTCTCTCTCGCCTCACTGTGTTTTCCAGGTATAATTTGTTTTGGAATATGTCGAACACCAAATAAACAAGTTGATTGACAGATCAGGCAGAAAGTAACATGTTGTTTCCTGTTTGCAGGCACTTCCTGTTCAAGCACGGCTCTGGTTCGTCGGCCATTTTCAACGCGGCCAATCAAAATTACCCTCTCACGTCGAACACGGTGTATTCGCCGCCTCCGAGGCCTCTACCCAGAACGACGCTCTCCAGGCCGCTCTTCTCCTTCAGCAAACCGTACCGCTGCTGTAACTGGAAATGCACGGCTCTGAGCGCTAGCGCGATCACGCTAACTCTTGCTCTGCTGCTTACCTACATCATCGGTGAGCGTCTCTCTACGTCTCTCTCTCTCTGTCTGTCCGTGTGCGTTGTCATGCTGGTTGGGGTCATATGGAATTAGCGGAACTCAAACTGTGAAATACTCTATTAGAGAGATGAATATTTATGAACGAGGGATGAGGGAGAACGAGAGATGAAAGAGTAAATATCCCACAAGGCCGTTCAGAGGTTAATGGTGTTAAAGTTTTGTTTAGCCAAGTCACCGTGTGAGAGAGAGAGTGAGAGGTGCTTCTGCTCCTCAGTGTACTAACTTAATTTTCTCCTGCTTTTGCTGTCTTACAGGAATTTCTCTTGCAAATCTTGCTAAAAATGATGTGTGTTTTACAGAAAACATTAGGGTAAAAGGTTTCATCCATTAACGCTTGAAAGGCTGCAGTTAATAAAGTTTCTGGTCAGAAGTTCACGCGGCGGCTCTTAAACACTAATCATGTGTCTGCCAGTGTTTTTTCTCCTTAATGAAACGAGGACCCGTTCAAATCCCACACACACATTCTAATGATTTCTCATGAATCTGACACTCACAATGTTCATTTCTGTTCTACAATGTGTACAAATGTTTCATTTAGGATTACAAGATTTTGCAGGACAACTTGTTCCTACAACAGAGCGTTTAAAGCTGAAGTGTGTAATTTTTATGCCACTAGGAACAAAGAAAAAAGGTTTCTTAAGGATTAACCATTGAGATCCCGCCCCGATATATCACGTCTTTGGTTGAGGCAGTGTTGCTAAACAACAGAGCGATTTTTGATAGTGCCACAGAACCACATGGTTTACACAATTTTAAACCTACAAACGGATAACTATGCATGGATAAGTAGTTCAGACTGGAATAAGAAATGGTGTTTTACCCACCCCAGCTAACAATGTTAGGTTGCAAAAACATTTCCCTAATATTTCCATTAAGTAACAAAAACATTAAAATGTTATTTTGAAGTTCTAGGAACATTCAGAACATCCAGGTTTTTAGACAGTGTGTTAAAATTATTGCTTTTTTTTAACATTTATGAGAAAGTTTTTTAACCATTTTTTTTAATTTGATAACATTTTTAAAATGTTACACTATCAACCTAGGAATAAAGTTAATATTTATCAATGTTCTACTACTCTTACTGCAAGAATGTTTTTAATAACTGAGAGAACCTTTAGAGAACATTAGCCAATGTTCTGAGAACGTTCCCTGTTAGCTGGGACATTACCTTTTAAGTTAAATTCTGTGAATTCTTTCTGCTGTAGGTCTCATTCAGTACCAGTGCCTGTCGTATGGACTGTTTAAGTACGCTGCTGGTTCTGTTTTTGGTGCTAGATGTCTTCCGATTCATAATGAGAGAGTTTTAGCATGAACCGCTAATTTAATAGTGTGAAAAGAGTTTATTGTTTGTGTGTGTGTTGTAGTGCTGTGCAGTTAAAGATCTTACGGCCGTCTTTCACCCCATCATTAGTGGCACGCTGTCCAAACGGATTCAAACCGTCCACATTGTCTCTTGGCCTTCATTCTTATCTAACAATCTAAATGTGTTCTCAGTTCATTTTCTGACCAAATAAAGGGAGGTTGAGGATAAAGGAATACGGATAAAGAAGATTATAAAGAAATAATGAGCGAATGAATCAACATTATCTTTAGCTGCTGAACAAAAACTTTTGTCACGTCGAGTAAAAGTGTCACAGATGAGAAGAAAAGGGCCCATAAAACATGTTAACTAGAGGAGCAACTGAATTGTGTGGCAGCCCTGAAGTCTAATTTGATTGGTCGATGGGCCATTTTATCGTAAATAACCCATCCAATGCATTCTATTGTCTTTTAAGATTAACTGTTAGGATAATGTTATGGATTCAGGTCCAGGAGAACTTTAGAGGATGGGTCAGTGCACACGTAATCTCCACGTGTTTTCCACATTGTCTGCATTGATGGTTAGGGAATCTGAAGGAGGAATTGAAAGGAATGTTCAGTATAATTTACGGTCTATCCACTCATTTGTTTTGTAAAAACAAACCAAAATTACAACAGAAGTATGTTGTCCAGTTGTTTGCTTCCGTAGACTTCCATTGTAAACATTTAACTATTTGCATGTTTTAGATTATTTTTACAAACTGAAGGACACGCTGAAATTATATTTTTAATCTGCAGTATCTGTGGCATGAGGATGAAGTTGTATTTTGCATTTTAAACATGGTGCAGTTTGTTAAATCCAGTAGAAATGTAGTTATTCTTAAGTTGTTAGTGGAACATTTTAAAAAGCTACAGAATTATAAAAGGTTAATTAATGTTCTCATAACCAAGCAATACCATTAATACAACGTCAATTCAATGTTTATGTTACTTGTGGAAACGTTAAACCAATAACCTGCCGTCTTTAGCTGCTGTGTTTAAAATGATAATGAGGGACGGGATCAAGTTCACAGTTTGGATTAAGGTCAGAGGTTTTAAAAGAATGTTTATCCTAAGAGAAACATTTTAATTGGTTGTTGTGTATGTTTAATTAAATGAACCTACTGAGCCTCTCTACAGTTTTTACTTTAACAAGCACACATAAGCTTCCAGACTTCCAGACATCCACACTCTATGAAGACATTAAGTGAGGTGTGAGTGTGTGTGTGTGTTTGTTATGTCCTAATTGAGTCAAGGACAGAGAGAGAGAGGCAATCAATAATTGTTGATGAAAATGTATCAAAGGTTGTGAGTAAATCCTGGGCGTGCGTGTTTGTTTTAGAGAGAGAGCAACTTCCAGACATTTTTCGGAACATCATGGAACGTTGCTCCATAATAACACAGAACAGCACACAGCATATTTTATTATTTGAGGGAGTGTTTGGGGTGTGTGAGTGAGTGTGTGTCAAAGTTAGTTGTTAATGGGTGTCTATATTGCTTGCTGCAGGGGATAAATGGAAGGGGTGTGTGTGTGCGTGTGTCTGTGTGTGTGTGTCTGTGCGTGTGTGTGTGTCTGTGCGCGTGTGTGTGTCTGTGCACGTGTGTGTGTCTGTGCATGTGTGTGTGTCTGTGCATGTGTGTGTCTGTGCGTGTGTGTGTGTACGTGTGCTATGACCCAGATAGCTAAAAAAATCCAGTGAACTAAGATGGTTTGAGCGAGATGAACTTTCATCCAGCCAAACCAAAAATGTCAACACAAAATATTCAGACACATCAGCCAGGTTTTAATTATCCAGCTAAATGCTAAAATGACAAAACATTATGATAATGTTGAGTTCAAAACCAATGGACACATTTAAAGTTGTCGTGCCAAACATTGTTTGCATTTCATCTTATTACCTACAGTCATCATTTAGATTCAACATTTTTCTGCTGTATTTTTAGAAATTCTGTTTTATTTTATTTCTATTTCACCTCTATTTCTATTGCCCTCTTCGTACCAACCTTTAGAAACAACCTCTTTGTAAAGCCACTTGATATTTGACATTATCGCTAAATATTTCCTGCCAAAACGCCACGTAAACTGTAAGCAACTTAAGCCGCAGGTTTTTAACACACTTCAGAAGGATATGTCAGAAGTCCGCAGAGCCAGAAATAGCTCAGCTTTTTACCCAACATTTTCTCATTTCACTCTTACTGTCAGATTCTCTGCTGCGCTGGAATAATATCATTTCCACTTCATCCTTCTTGCCTCACTGTCATTTGTCGGCCACGATTCTAAGCGCTGAATACGTATCATTGATGTGTAAATGTAGTCGGTCATGTTTTATGGAGTTTTGGATTCTAGCGCCAGAAGTCAGAGGAGTCAATTTTGCAGATTAGTTTCAAATAGATGGTCTTTTTGGGCTGGAGAGATGAACCATACAACTTTATTTATTCCAAACCGAAGTTTTTTTACATGTGGATTAACTAAATCTCTGGCAACCATACACTGGTGTATGACAGAGGGATGCAGGAATGGATGAGAGGGGGCGTGGCAAGCTGAGAG
>JAZGTK010008072.1:5861-18680 GCA_036877625.1 Ambastaia sidthimunki
TTTTTTTGTTCTTTTGCTGTTTATCAGAAAGATGAAAGCTTTGAAGAGTGGAAGGCAATCATAATGAATCAACCGTCTGGAAAACTGCTATGTTTCCTGTGTTCTTGCTTCATGTCCTGTGAAAGCCATTAACTATGTCACTACACACACACGCACATACACTATACAATACAAAACACACACACCGGGCCATTTCCTTTCCAATGGTAAAGATCCAGCAAAGTTTATAGGTCTACTAGTAGCTAAACACCCACGTTTATCTCTGTCTGTATGGACTCACCATACACTTCGGTTGTTTTTATATAAAGCTAATTATAATCACGGCACACTTAAGTACCTCTCTGGATGTTTCCAAAGGAAGGTGTTGTCAGATTTAGGTCCCTAAGTAACCTCCCACACACATTTAACGGTGTTGCTGTTATAAAGCTCACAGCAAGAGGCTGTTGTTCTTTATCTAAGAACAAGGAACATTAGCACGACCTTTAGCTCATTAAAATGAATGATGTCAGTTTTTGGGACTGGTTCTGTTTAGCTTAGTGGCAACTGATGATTTACCTGCACTGCGTGACCTATTCAGCCTCTGTAGAGCCTCTGTTGGGCTAAGGCGCTTTAAATCATTAGCTTCACTGACTGAAACACTCCACCTGGATCCCAGACACCATCTGACAATGTCATGCTTATATATTCACAATATAACACACTGCGTTGTTTATGAGAATAGACCTTTGTACTCTTCCAGAATATTCTCCCCCTTGTTCATTCCAGGTAAACATTCCATCAGATTTTTGTTCTGTTTGGTCAATTGATTTCTTTTATAACATTCCGGGAAAATATTGTTAGGAATTTCATGTCGTCCCTTCCCATGCCAGCGTTACGAAGAGTCAGACATCTGTGGGACTAACTTTAAGTTGGAACTAAGCGTGGAATCCACGTCGCTCTGTTTGGGTGAGAGACGTGAGCCTGTTCTTAGGGTTATTAGGTTTCGATTTTCAAAGAAAATCGATGGAGCCCTTGACAAATAGAGCGGTTTATATTGAATTACAAAACCAGATTCCAAAAGTTCACACATGTGCATCTGTTTACATTTCTTATGATTCCCCCCAAAATCTGTCATCGTTTACATCATGCTGTTCCAAACCTGTATGACGCTGTTCCATCTGTGAAACAGAAGTAAAATGTTCACACTTTTCTCACCCACAAAGGTGAATGGACACCAGGGGCTGAAAACATCATAAAAGTAGGACCATGAAAACATCATAAAAGTAGTCCTGTTGTTCGTGTAGCTCAACTGGTGGAGCATTGCGTTAGCAGCGCAAAGGTTGTGGGTTCAATCCTGGGGAACACAAGTTCTGATGAAAAAGTATACCTTGAATTTAAGCGTCTGCCAAATGAATAAATGTAAATGTTGTCCATATGACTCATTCAGTATGTTAGAAGACTTCTAAGTCCATGCATTTTTAATAGCTGTGTGTGAGAAGAGACTGTAAATCTTCACCATTCACTTTCATTGTGTGGAAAAGATCAAATATTTTGCTATAAACACGATTGGTGTTACACAGAAGAAAGGATCTTGCAGAGCTCTAATGTGAGTAAATGATGACAGAAATTATAATTTTGGTTTAACTTTTCCTTTAACGCACACTGTTGCGTTTACTTTAAACCTGATCTGTTTTTCTCCACTCATTCTTCTCAATCACATGCAGATACACTGTGTGTGTGTGTGTGTGTGTGTATGTATGTGTGTGTGTATGTGTGTGTGTGTGTGCTAAGTACCTGAGTAATCGCTTCCATGTGCTGCGTAACTAACCACACACACACGATACAGTGACAAACACGCTCCCCTAACACATTATCCATCACATACCCTCATCCATCTCTGCTGATGTGCCTTTGAGGTTTTGAGCTCCTCGACTCCTAAAGTCTTCAGAATTGTTGATCAGAAGCTCTACAAATCCTTTCAGTCTCCCGGTAACACGTAACAGAAACTTGTAATCAAAGCCTGTTGGTGTACTTTAATGACTCGCTCTTTACTGAGAGACAAGTAGAATATGTGCTTAGATTCCAACGAAATTAGTTACGTTTTGTTCTTATCTTGCAAAATCTTCAATGGAATGTTCCAGGTTGGTTTACAAATGAAATGCCATCAACATCAGCCAGGTCTAACTGTGACTACTATTGCCACATTGTTTATTTTTATAAACTGAAGGATGAGCCCAAGTTGTTTATCGAAGGCATTTCAAAATGACTGTCAATAGAGATGAACTTGTATTCAACCTGAAAAGTTGCCTTAAGTAATATCTTATTTTTGATTGAACCCTGGATGAAACCCTGAGACTTATGATTTAGAATAAAAAGATTGTTCTTGTGGGAAAAATATTTAGAGTGGAGGTCATGGAGCTGGAGATGATTGTGTTGTTATATCCCCAAAGCAGGCTAGAGTGTTCCTGTAGCTTTATTGGTAGAGCACTGCAAAGGTTGTAGGTTCGATTCCCAGGGAACTTGAGTACTAATAAAATGTATACTATGTAATGTAAGTCGCTTTGGATAAAAGTGTGTCTCAAATGCATGAAAAATGAACATTCAGCCATCTCAGAAGAGGTCAAGAATATACTGCTGCTTCAGGGGGTTGGGGGAATATTATACTTCCCTAAAGGAGTTCAAGAGAACATTCTACTGCCCAGGTTACCCCATCTGTCCAATTACATGCTCCTATAATCCATGTAACATGGCCAGTTACACGGACTATTAAAAGCACTACCATAACCTGCTCCAATAAACACACACTGAACGGGGTCTGTGTGTGAAAGATGTAACTCAGGTATGTAGACTGTCAGTAGTGATGTCTGTTAAAAGGCTCGCACAGTCTCTCGCTTTTAACTCAAAAACACTTGAAAAAAAAAGATTGTGGCTATTCTTGCACAAACACAGACGTAGATATTTGTCTATGCAGTCGAACCCTTATCCAGACACATGGTAGGATCATTAGCAGGGTCGTCTTACCACAACCTAACAGTCTTCGTCGGGCCATCTCCACCTACAATGGGAACAAAAGGACACTGTGTGTGTGTATGTGTGTGTGTGTGCGTGTCTGCTTCCTGCTGGTGTACCCACAGATCCAACAGAACGAGACATTCAGAGAAGGTCTTAAGGCTAGATCCTGTTGTAACACATGTATGCGCCAATGGGAAACAGTTTGAACTAGAACATTCCAGAACTTTGGCCACCTGGGTCTTAACATGCCCATAATGCCTCGGAAAGGTTTAATGACAGAGCAGATTCAGCTAAAGACTGTAATTTTGGCCCCTAACACACACAGAGCAGTGTTTGCCGCTACTGATTAGGATGTGGGATTATGTCACTCACCACACAATCACATGGTTGGTCATGGTCAGTCAGATCGACCAATCAGCAGTGTGAATACGGGTATGAGTGTGCTATATTAGAATCCGTCTGTTATTAATGATACCGACCACCATGAGTAATATACTGGATCTTTGCCACAAAAATAGTGATTATAAATGGATTTCTCCTTTTCTGTCTCTGAAAAACAAAAACAGAGAATAACATTGTCTAAAATCACTTTTTTTATGTTATTTTTAGTCATTTTCCGTAAAAAATATGAGTAGTGCTTTCTGTGCAAAACTCTCTGCCATGATGCTAGGGTGTTATGGGTGGTTGCCAGGGCGTTGCTAGGGGGTTGCCAGGAGGTTCTGGGTTATTGCCAACTGGCAGAGATAAAACTATGATCTATGATCTTCTGGTTCACTCTTTCAATGCAGGTTTATTGGATTTTTTTTAATCAGGTCTTGGTCTATGTAAAATGCTTCTAACTGCTGCTCTGAATGTTATTAAACTGTCATCATGTTAAAAAATGTGATAATTGCTTTGAATTGCTCTTGTATTATTAAAATGTTGTTAACCATATGTCTGGCCAGTTCACATATAAATCTTTTAATTTGTATTTTCATTAGGTAATCCTTTGCGCAAGAATCAGACATTTATGGAACGTCAGCAAGACTGCATCCAGTTATCTTTAAACAATTCCCTACGGATCCACCTCAGCAGACATTTTTATTGTGCCTGTCAATTAAAATGATGGGAAAATATGTGAAAACATGAGAAAAGAAAGACATATTGATGGAAAGGAGGACGAAGGATGTGGAACAAATGGAAGCTCATAAAAGGTACCAGGAAGAGTTCAGACGTAAGGCTGGCCCCAGCGATTATACGGCACCATTCTCAGCCCCGCCCACACAGCATGGGGGCGTCTGTTAGACTCATAACTCCACCCACCACAGCTGCTGTGACTTGATAGACAGCCTGTTACCTCACCCCAGCACACACACATCATTAAAATCCAAAGGGGCACTTCTTTTCTCCTGTCCCTCAAACCAACACACTCTTTGAGAGAGCTCTTGAGGTTTAAATCACTCAGAGGCTTTCTTTACTCTTACAGCAACATACAAACACACACTCATATTCTCAAAAACTAGACATTGAGTGCAGAAGAGGCTAAGAGATCAAAGATCAGCTCACACACTCCTTCTGTAGGTAGGCAGAAGGTTGTGGCAGAAGATGTCTGGGGCAATGCATCTCCTCACGGCCGTTTCTCTGATCTTGGGTCTCGGCTCTGTAAACGCAGAGTCAACCGGTGAGTACGCATAATTTTTTATTTAAAAAAAATTTCTTTAATTCAGAACTAGTTACGTCACCTGATTGAACTTCTAAAGGTATTTTAATTGATTCTTAATAACTTTCTTGTAACTTTCATTGCGGTTTTATTTGCTCGTTCCCCGTTTCTCTGTCTATCTCGTAAAATACGTCAGTGTTAAAGGAACTGATTTCTTCATTTTTATGCCTTTTTAAGTCTCTTTATTTCTCTGTGTTCCACATTTTCTTTTCATTCCATTTGTCTTTTAATTTGTCTATCCCTGCAATGTGCATATGTTTATCACAACACATCAGGCTCCAATTTCGTTACTGGTCTGTGTGTCTCTGAGAGAGACAGATTGTGTGTGTGTGTGTGTGTGTGTGTGTGTGTGTGTTAATGGTAGTTAATTCAGGGCTATGGAAATCATAATGTCTTTTTGAATACCAAACAAATAGGCGGACACACAATTCTAGTCAATGCAACATTCACTTCAAGAACCGTGTCAGCGCATTTTAACATTATAGTGACAAATAATCAATAAAGCCCAGGCATATGTTGGCAATCACCTTCTGCTTGTAAACATTTCAGCACATCATCTGTAAACAAAATGATGATTTGGGCAACAAAAGCAGCATTTGAAATAGACAGATTCTGTTTTTCTTCCTTTATCACAAAAAGTGAAGACAAAAAACACGTGATGTAAAACAAAGAAAGATGGGATAGTGTGTTAGAGTTTAAACTAACACAATTTTATTTTGGGAGATTATTGTTTAGTTTTAGTTTTCAGTTATCTTACTGATTGGCATGAAGGCATGAAAATGAGTCACGTCATGGCTTAGTGTTAAACGATAGGAAATTAAGGTAATTAAACGGTAGGATGTCATTAAGGTGTTGTTAAAGTAATTTACACATAAATTACTTTTCACACCATATTTGCCTGTTCAGCCAATGGCAAACTGCCATCACCATAACAACCGACATCTGTATTTGCCATCCAATAATGACACCGCACGCTGTCACCTGGTTTTCATAAAGCTTTCCTCTTAAAATCTTTAATGGAAAAGATCCAGTTCAATCCCACTTCATGTCAATCTCAATAATATCATCTATATCAGCAGTTACAGGAGTCAGAGGAATCTGTTCTGAACTCAAGATATTATTCTGAAATTCGAGAGCTATTATTTTATTCTGGACACATTGGAACACACATTAAACTAAGATTAATACCAAAATATTCCAAATTTTGAGTCTTTCAAATGCCAGTCCCAACTGTAGACTCTTTGTGGCCGTCTAGCTATTTAGTCTTTTTTTAAAACCCACACATCAACTTAAAAAATTCATATGTAACCAACTAAACGAACAGCAGTGCTATTTACTGTCTAATAGAATGACATCAACCTAAAATGACTTGGGCATAATTCCCAGCATGCATTAGCATCAGGAACAACTTTATGTTTGTGAGCAGGATGCTTTGTGTTTGAATAACTCTTTGTGTCACACTTATATAACCTTTCATGAATGTTTCCTCTTGCAGTGTATAACCTCTTAACTTCACCGGACTGCCTGCCAGATCTGCTTCATGGGGGATTGGCAGAACAGGGAGTAACAGAACTCTTTATTCTCGCTACGTTCCGTCTTCAGCCTAGAACCGGAACCACCATATTCAGTCTGTACAACCCACAAGACAACAGCAAATACTTTGAGTTTACTGTGATGGGAAAACTCAATAAAGGTATGAGCGTTTGTAAATTTTTGACACCCCCTTTAGATTCTTTCTGATATTTTAATAATAAATTATGAACACAAATTTGTAATAAATTTGATTAATTGATTATAATAAGACCAGGAACATGCATTATGTTAATAAATACTTTAAAAATTAAAGTTAAAAATTAAATAAATTTGATGCCAAAGTTATAACTTGCATTTAGTACTGCAATTTACTGTTATATGTTAATTTTGTAAATAGTAAATGAATAAAAATGAAGTAAAAAGTTTTTTGTTTTAATGCACAATCGTCTATTGGTCTCTTTATCTGTCTCTGTAGCTTCATTACGATATCTTCGCAGAGACGGTAGAATGAGCACCGTCACGTTTAACAATCTAAAACTGGCTGATGGGGAGAAGCATCGTTTGCTCTTCCATCTGAAGGGACTGGAAGTAGGTCGACCGGGGGCTTTTCCGCAGGGACAGGGGGTGTTACCTGTGCCTGGCGTGGAGCTACACGTGGACTGCAGGCTGGTGGAGACCCTCAGAGACTTACCAGCTGTGTTTAATGGTCTAAACAATCACCAGGGAGTGGAACTCAAAATTATGCCGGGGAAAGCACAAGTACACAACATATTAAAAAGTTACACACACATGCTGATGGTTTTCTGCATACGCTGGTGTAAAACCCCACACAAATGGCCCACTGTGGTTTCTGTGTTCTGATTGGCAGGAAGAGTTGGAGGAGCTCAAATTGGCCTATGGTGATTCAATGGAAAATGTTGCATCGCTGCAGGACTGCCACACCCATCAGAGTGACTCTGTACAAACTTTAGGTAACATTAAAAAAATAATAAAAAATTGCTGAGGTTGCCATTGATACATTTTCGGAAATGACTAAGACTGTCCATGTATAACACACATATTAAATTAAGTCTATTAAAATAAAGAATAATTCAGAATGAATTCTTTAAATGAAATCAAAATATTCATGGGTAATTGATTCTGAATGACGGACAGAGAGAAATAGTTTTTATCTGTTTTTCTTTTCTGTTCATTAAGGGCTAAACACTAAACAGCTCACTACTCAGATGCTGGACCTGACGAAGGTCATTAATGAGCTGAAAGATGTTCTTATTCAGCAGGTAAAATTTTTTAATATTAATATCATTTAAAATATTTCTTTAATTTCCCTCCATTATTCACTTCTTCAATTCTTTGTGTTTGTGTGTGCACGTTTGCAGGTAAAGGAAACCTCTTTCCTGAGAAACACCATATCTGAGTGCCAAGCCTGTGGTAAGACATTAGATATAAAACGTAATATACATGTGAGAATGTTTTCCGATACAAACAACAGACGCACACAAGAGTTTAATGTGACCACAAATATGCAACACAACACCTGCCAAATATATACTCTAAATCTTAACCAGATTTGATGTCATAGTGTTGTACTGTTTACTCTCACAAACCGACAACCATGGGCAGCCTATAATTTTTTTAATTTCCAGGGCTTGGCGGATCGGAGGTGGTAAAACCAAAGTGTGCTCCTGGAGTTTGTTTCCGTGACGATATGTGCATTGAAACAGCAGATGGGGTGGAGTGTGGACCATGTCCTGATGGATACACAGGGGATGGATATAGCTGTGATGATGTAGATGAGGTATGTGCAGGTGTATTTATCTTTGCATACAATTACCTGTTTGTTGAGGTCATTATGAGAATTCAAATTTCCTTGATATTTAAAAAAAAAAATACTTGTCTTATAAATACATATTGTACTTTCAGAATTCAAAAACTAAGCAATGCAATGCAAAAACAGCATGTTCCAAACTGACATCTGTTACAATGTAATACAGGCTTTGCATAAAGGCTGCTGAAATGGGGCAGTGCAAATGATGTTAAAACTGATGTATAATGTAAAGTGCTGATACTTTTGTTCCCATATGTGGAGGACATTTAAATATATGGGGAAGAAAAATAGTAAAGTTTAAACAGTAAAGTTTAAAAAAATACAGCAAAAATGGCCTCATAAAGGATTAGAAAAAGCAGGTGAAAAATGGCCATTGAAAACAAAATAAGTGGTACAAAAACTTCAGGAATACTATATTTGATTTAAAAAAAATGGATATGACTTCTCTTTCCCTCTGAAATTATTTATTAATGAATGACAATGGCATGCATGTGTCCCTACTGCAGTGCCAGTTTAACCCCTGCTTCCCCGGTGTGAGATGTATAAACATGGCCCCAGGGTTCCGCTGTGAGGCATGTCCTCATGGATTCACTGGAAAAGCAGTGGAGGGTGTGGGCGTGGCCTTCGCACAAACACATAAGCAAGTATGTCATTGATGACTTACATATGACTCCAGTCAGTGTTCCCCAACATACTGAATTCTGTGGAGCAAAGTGTACACTTGTATTGAAACCCTTATTTTATCTCTCACTTCTTATTGTTTTGTTGTAGGTGTGTGAAGATATTGACGAGTGTAAAGGTCCAGATAATGGGGGCTGCACTCCCAATTCCGTCTGTGTGAACTCTATGGTAAGAAATGACACATTCACTGACATGATACAATTCTGTGATGCAAAAATGCCACAGAAACATGCAAAGCAGTACTGTGTCTCGTACAGTGTGTGTGATGCGTTTTATTGTGTGTAGGGATCGTATCAATGTGGCAGATGTAAGACCGGTTTTACAGGTGATCAGATAAGAGGTTGTAAGCCAGAAAAAAGCTGTGGAAACCGCCTGAACAACCCTTGCGACCCCAACGCTGAGTGCAAAGAAGAGAGAGATGGAACCATTACTTGTCAGGTACCTTGAAATACACTGTTGCACATACATTGGATTAAATGCTCAGAGGTAAATGTTAATTATGTGTGCGTGCATTAGTGTGGCATTGGGTGGGCTGGAAACGGCTTCCTCTGTGGAAAAGACACAGACATCGACGGCTACCCTGATGAAAAGCTGCGCTGCCGAGACCCAACCTGCAAGAAGGTAACTATGGCAACAATGTGTTCGATATTGACTTCAGGGCTCTGGTGATATAATTTGTCTCTCTCAAAGATAGCTGATTCATATTGTGTCTTTATGACCAGGATAACTGTGTTACCATTCCAAACTCGGGACAAGAGGATGCAGACGGCGATGGCAAAGGTGATGCGTGTGACCCAGATGCAGATGGAGATGGAATACTCAATGAGCAGGTAAACACACACACAACAGCTGTTTGCCCTTGTCTTTCTGCTGGTAAACTAAAAATCTGTTTTGGTGTGTGTGTGCTTGGTTGTTTTAGGATAACTGCTGGTTGACGCCCAATGTAGATCAGCTGAATAGTGATAAAGACAGTCACGGTGACGCATGTGACAACTGCAAGAGAGTGGATAACCCGGACCAGAGAGACACGGATTCTGATGGCCTCGGAGATGCATGCGACGACGACATGGATGGAGATGGTGAGAGATCACGTACAGAAAAGAATTGGTTCTTACACAACATTTGTTCTTGTTTGTCTTTCTGCTGATGACTCACCACCATTTTTTATGTGGTTTCTCATTGCTAGGCATAAGAAATTTCCTGGATAACTGCCAGAGGGTGAAAAATCGTGATCAGCTGGATCGTGATGGGGATGGGGTGGGGGATGCATGTGACAGCTGTCCTGATATCCCAAATCCAAACCAGGTATTTCCAGACATCTTTTCTTTTCAAAAACGATTATTTGATTAGATAGGCAGAGCATTAAATATTAAATATTTTTTTCCAAGTTAATATTTGCATTCAATCTTTTTCCTAGTCTGATGTTGACAATGACCTCGTTGGAGACTCTTGTGACACAAACCAAGACAGGTGTCTCCCCTTTGTCATTTGTTTTTGCTGTTTACGCTTAAAAACCAGTGCAGTAAAGTCTGTGTTTATCTGCTGTTTTACATGAATACATTAAAACCAATTTGGTAAGACACACTAGCAGAAAATAACCTATGAAAGTTCTGAGATTTTCATATCTTCTGTGATATCATATCTTGCATCCTTAAGTGATGGTGATGGTCACCAAGATAGCAAGGACAACTGCCCACTGGTAATTAACAGCTCCCAGCTGGACACAGATAAAGATGGACTGGGAGATGAGTGTGATGATGATGATGACAATGATGGTATTCCTGACACACTGCCTCCTGGACCTGATAACTGTCGATTGGTCCCCAATCCTGACCAGATGGATGACAACAGTGAGTACTTAAGAGACAGCATGCACTGTGTTACCCTATAGAAACACTTTGCCCAGAGATTGTTTCACCTACTAACCCTGATGTTGCTCATTTTATTTCTTTAGTGGACCTTAAATTCAGATATTGTAGCAGTGACTATCAGACTTAAAAATACTTTACCCACAACTTTATAATTTAACCACAACTTTGGAGGGCAGTTGTGGTCTACTGGTCTGCTGAGTCGGCTTGTAATCAGTAGGTTGCTGGTTTGATTCCAGCGCTGGCAGGTAGCAACTGAAGTGCCCATGAGCAAGGCACCTAACCCCCAAATGCTCCCCGGGCACTGCAGGGATAGCTGCCCACTGCTCCGGGTGTGTGTGTGTTCACGACTTGCAGTGTGTGTTCATTCCTCACATAGAATGGGTTAAATGCAGAGGTCACATTTTGGTTATGGGTAACCATAACTGACAAATACATGTCACTTATATGTCACTCACTCACTTATTTAAGCTTGTTTGCTATATATCTGTTCAGAGTCACTGTATGATTTCAGAAGACTTGTATTATAACGATTAAAATGTAAGTTATTAACAGAAAAGTTTGCTGCCATTGTCATTTAGATATCTTGTTCATTTCTCAACTTTTTAGATGATGGAGTGGGTGACATATGTGAATCTGACTTTGACCAGGACAAAATAATTGACAGGATTGATAACTGCCCAGAAAATGCAGAAATCACACTGACAGACTTCAGAGCCTATCAGACAGTCGTACTGGACCCAGAGGGTGATGCTCAGATTGATCCCAACTGGGTGGTTCTAAACCAGGTAACAGATCAATACAAGATATATTAACTAAAATCTGCTTGGGATGTCATCTGATGAATTCTTTGCCTTGCTGTGAAGGGAATGGAGATTGTCCAGACTATGAACAGTGACCCAGGTCTCGCTGTTGGTGAGTGGCTGCTGTTTGTAGTACATTTTTTAATACATGATTTGTTATGTGAATTCTTCTTAAAACTGAATTCATACCCCTCTGTGATGACCAGGCTATACTGCATTCAGCGGCGTTGATTTCGAGGGTACATTTCATGTGAATACAGTGACTGATGACGACTATGCAGGCTTTATCTTTGGATACCAAGACTCTTCCAGTTTTTATGTGGTGATGTGGAAGCAAACTGAGCAGACGTACTGGCAGGCCACACCCTTCAGAGCTGTGGCAGAACCTGGCATTCAGCTAAAGGTTGGTTATCTGGATTTTAGGATATTTGACCTTGAGGCTCCTGAGAGTCTTGCATGAAACAAACCTTTTTTTATCTTTATCTCCCTCTTAGGCAGTAAAATCTAAGACTGGACCGGGTGAGCATTTGAGAAACTCTCTCTGGCACACTGGTGACACTAATGATCAGGTTCGTCTGCTGTGGAAGGATCCACGGAATGTTGGCTGGAAAGATAAAATATCATACCGCTGGTATCTGCAGCACCGCCCACAGGTCGGATACATTAGGTGAGCCAAACAGACCACAGCTGATTTCAACTTTAGAGGTTCAACTAACCAATCAATGTCAAGCAATCCTTTACATACACAAATCCTATCCAGGACTTTTGAGTTTGCTATTCCTTTTGACAAATTGTTGGAAGCTTTTTGATTAAGAGTGATGCTCAAGCTGACCCTAACTGGGTGGTTGTGAGCTAAGAGACATATAAGTCACCCAGAAAGGAACATGTTAAAAATGAGGAGGATTTTAGTAATGGACTTTTATGTGTGTGTTTAGGGTGCGTTTCTATGAGGGTACAGAGCTGGTGGCAGACTCTGGAGTGACAATTGATACAACAATGAGAGGTGGAAGACTGGGTGTCTTCTGCTTCTCTCAGGAGAACATCATCTGGTCCAACCTGAAATATCGCTGCAATGGTGAGAACACACAAAAACATTCTATAGAAGCATTGCTGCAAGGTTCATGGTACACACACAAGATGGCTGGTTGTACTTTAAATACTTTGATTTTATCTTTTTCCAGACACCATACCGGAGGATTTCCAAGAGTTCAGTACAGAACAGAGCATATACCCCCTGTAAATAACTCCCATAACGGTATACACACTTGGGTGTGTGTGAGTGTATATACCCAAACACCATTACGCACATTCCTGTGTTTATGAAAGTGTAAAACACAGCTTTACACAATGTATGTGTGTAAAATTGGTTAATGTGTATACACAATGTGTATGCCTTTTTTTAAACCACTCAATTTT
>JAZGTK010008073.1:0-18675 GCA_036877625.1 Ambastaia sidthimunki
TAATGGCTTTTTTCAGATTACCCACAATCCCCATCACACAGTAGCTCATTTTGCATAAGGAATAGCTATGTCTAAGATTTACATTATTGGGAGATTTACATTATTTACGAATGATATTAATCACTTTAACTTGCCTGCCAAGATACTGAAAAAATAAGGTGCATCTGTACACAATTGCTTTTCTTTTTGCCTTTTATTTTATAAAGGGAAGATTCAGGAGGGCTTCATATCCCCCTTTCCAAATAATTCCTCCCCCACCCCCCGTAACTAACAAATACTCTCTTTGTGCAAAGAGGCAATGCAACATGGCAGCCGCACAATAGATAACACCCTCAGAGCAGAGGAATAATTACTTGCTAGCTCTTTTTTTCCTGGTAAGCTGCATTGGCATTCATTAGATAACCTCAACAGTGACATATTAATTACAGGGGGCGTTTGATTTGTGCAGTCTTCCGAGAACTGGTTTTCATGTCGTAGATGGGATAAAAAAGCGGATATCGCTTTGACATATTTTTGGCCCTGCACAGACAAATGGCAAACAGAGAAAATTCAGGCAGGTTTTGGCTTGTACAGGGTGTATTTATGATTGATAGCGTAGCTCTGATTATAGGGGACAGGCCAGCGGTCACAGGGAAGTTTTGTTGAGGGATGACCATAACTAATCCATTCGTCTCGGTGAACAGCCTGAGGAACCACATGGAACAGCTATTCCCAGCTAACCATATCTGCAGCCATATTTTTATCTCTCACTTTCCAGTTTTTACCCAAATAAAAACCCAATAAAAAGATAATAAATGAGCATTTTGTGCCTCTAGGATATGTTTTCGTACTGACCCCCTTGGCATGATGTGCATTCATTGGATCTGCATATTGTAGCAAGGCCTGAAACTGGTTGTTCTTGGTGAAGGTGATGATCTTCAGGACCGTCCCAAATTTTGAGAAGATCTGTGTGAGGAGAATAAATCAATTTTAGGACAGAAATGAAACTGCATTTGGAAAATTTCATTTGAAGCCAATACCCAGCCCTATTGTGTCACATGAAAGTCTTGTGGATGATTGGTTTGGTGAATCTTACCTGATGTAGCACTTCAAGAGACACCGGGTAGTAGAGATTCTCCACTATGATGCGAAGCACTGGACTCTGTCCAGGCATCATGCCGCCATCACTTGCTGTCGCAGATCCAGAGAGACTCATGTTCCCAGAATGCACTGCATTGACAGCTTGCAAAGCAGCTTGAGCCCTCTACAAGCAAGACACACAGGGCTATCATTTAACCAAACTCTTCTAAAACACAAGCTTTTTTCAGCAGATACACCTGTTTCCCATGGCACTACAATACAGCAATGCGAAAGTCAGCAAATTACTTTGTAATTAGCAGCTTTATAAAAACCACAAAAGCATCTCTATCTATAGAGGCACAGACAGAACTGCATAAGGTGAGCTTCACTGTTTTTTACTCATATGCAAATTTTCAGTGGTTTTTTTTAATCTATGAATCTATTAAAAAATACATTAAAAATGCAGTTCAAACAGACTATGGCTTCTAAATGCTTTTTCTATGATAAACATGGTTTATTAAAAAAACGTGAATTAAAATGTAGTTTTATATATTTGTGGAATCAAAAATGTCAAGTTGGTGTAATTGTCCAGAGATCATAACAAATGCAAAAGTCTGATTAGGAAGTTGACATTTTTGGCAAAAAAATTAAGTGCAGTTTGGAATTCTCACCCCCTGGTTGGGCAGGTTGTCAGTCTTCAGCTCACGGTGGTTGGAATACTGGATGTAGACAGGCTGGTTGCGAACATGGGGCGTGGCTGTGGTGTAGTAGTTTACCATGGTGATGGCTGCTTCTTCAGAAGCCATTTCTATAAAAGCCTAAAAAAAATGATTTTCCTTAACAGGCTTTACTGATAATTATCCTTTATTAAGCAAGATGTAAGAGACTTATAGATCCAAAAGCAGATAATAAACTCAATCTTTTGATGCCCCAATCAAACCAAGCAGCACACAACAAATTATGCAACAGGGCCATTAGAAATTTGCCTCATTTCTTGTCTAAACACGACAGTTCCATTTGAATATGAAAAGACACTTGAGTGGAAGCGAGACACTGGTGTGTTTTTGCAGCGCTTCTTATCAATCGCTGTTAGTAGCTGGACCTTGATGTGTCTGAAAGAACACACTTCAGTTTCTATTACTGGTCAAATTGTCAAACCAGATTTGGAACTTCTATAACAACCCTTTATAAAAATAAAAACATTTTTGATAGTAGCCTTTCGTTACTACCTAAAGCTAAAGCAAAGCTTTACTTTTTATGGAGATTTATTTATTGATTAATTTGTTTTTTTTACTAAACCTAATGAAAATATACCTTAAATATATGACTAAATCTTTGAACCTAATAAAAATCTTTGATCTGAAATCTTTGATCTTTGGAATCTTTGAACTTAATAAAAAAAAAACTTTAAATATATGACTAAATCTTTGAACCTAATGAAAATCTTTGATTTGAAATTTTTGATCTTTGAAATCTTTGAACCTAATGAAAATATACCTTAAATATATGACTAAATCTTTTTTTCACTTTTTTAACAATTGACACTCTTTTTAACAATTAAGCACATTGTTTCCCCATTATTTTTGGTTCCTGATAAGGTCCTCTTTAAATTCTCATTACTGTTAAAAAAAAAAAAACAAAAAAAAAAAACATGGCTTTAATGGTTTAAAAAAGTCATGGGACTCCAAAGTGCAAGTTTTTTTTGGAACATATTATATGTGATCTTTCAAATGCCTGGGGTTCCAACAGTTATGATGCCGAATGTTTACAAGGAGACAAAAACGAACTACAGTTTTATGGTGAACTTACTTGATTTTTCCCTTTAAGCATCAACAGGTTGGTGACTTTGCCGAAAGGAATTCCTAGTGAGATGACCTCTGGCTCGGACACTTCGATTGGAACTCTGCGGACATGGAGGACACGGGATGGAGCACAGACAGATCGGTCTCCTTTATATTTTTTGTCGTTGCCATTAGCTGCTAAAAACAAACAAATAACATGATTATTCTTTTTATTTTTTTTTTACCAGTTTCTCAAATGTCAAAACTGGCATTGGAGTAAATGGACGTTACAAAAGCAAGACCCATCACACATACCAAACAACATTACTATCGATCGACTGACGCAAAAAAGGTCACTTTTAGAAAATATTTAGCAACATCAAAGGATTTACAAACAGTTTGATGACACTAAAAGAAACAGACAGACTTGCAGAACAGCAATGCTGAGAGGTGGGCATGCAACATCTCTTGACGCTTCCCCCGAAACAATGGGACAAGCCTCTTACAGGATTAAGCAGGCCTCTGAAGTCTGTCATACTCTAAATAGGGCTCATTGTGGGCTGTTTGGCACTTGGTTTTGTGCTGGGGTGCATCACAGACTGGTGACAGGTTTAAAAAGAAAGACTGTGACAGACTGCCTCTGGTTTCAACACTTGTGGTTTTTAACATTCTTTTTTTACTATTTTAAAAGAAAGACTTTGTACTGGTTGTGTTCATCTGATTGCAAATTGATACATCAAAGCAGTAGTTATCTCAATGTTGTGTGCAAAATGTATAGATGAAAGCGTTTTTACAGACACTGATTACAACCTGGAGCGAGCAGAGTTGTGGTTGTCAAATCATCAATGCATCAATGCATATATGATAAGATCAGAAAGAACGTGAAACAGCATTCAAAACGCACTGAAGCCTCTCTTACAGAGAAACATTTTTTACTTCTGTGGCAGTCATTATACTAACAGTCACAATATTTATTTTTTAAAGTAACAGTTCACCTAAAAAATGAAATTTTATGACTAACATTAAAATTTAGGTCTGTTGGCCACACAAAGCCGATGTATGGATTGGAACTTGGAATCTACATGTCTTATGGAACATTTGTGTGATTTTCTTTATATTTTTGCTTCAATCCCCATTCACTTTAATTCTATGAAAAATGAGCAGCCAAAAAATTCCTGAAAAATTTACTTTTTGTGTTCCACAGAGGTCAGTCAGTCATATGGGATTGCAACAACTTTGTGTAAGTGTAAATAACTACAGAATCATTATTTTTGGGTGAACAGTAACAAGACATATCTCTTAAACAAGCTGTGTGATTTTTTCAATATTAAAATAATGTGTAAATAATCCCTGTTTTATGTTTAGTCATTTCAAGAGTGAAACCAATGAGTGGGTATGACATAAGCCATGAAATTACTGTGTTGTTAGTATCTGCTCTTCCGTATTTGCAGAGTCTCTGGAGGGCTGTACATGGGCATTTATCTTAAAAGTTCTATTACTACAATACAGAGAATATTCTTGAATATATCCTCAGTTATATTAAAATATGGGTCAAATCTTTTCTCGGTTTGTGTATGTGAAAGTGTGGTACCTCTTCCTCCATTATAAATACAGCAGTGTGAAGGAAAGAACTAGTAAGTGTGAAATCTCTTTTCTCATGCTTAGATACTCTTTTAAGTTAAGCCTCACAGCCAACAAATGGAAAGAAAATGCTGCTGTAAGCAAGACAACAAGCCACAGCTGAGCAAAGCCAAGGGCCAAACTCTCCCTTTACAGCCCAAAGATCCATCCTTCTTTTCACAACCCAGCACAAAGATCCCATCCCTTCCCTTAAAGCCCAGCACAGAGATCCCATTTCTCCCTTACAGCCCAGGACAAAGATGCCATTCATACCCTCACACTCCAGTACAGAGATCCCATCTCTCCTCCCTAAGCCCAGCAGAAAGATCCCACCCTCCCCTACAGCACAGAGATCCCATTCCAACCTTAAAACCCAGCACAGAGATCCCATTCCTCCCTCGCAGCCCAGTAAAGAGACACCATCTATCCCCTCACAGTCCAGTTCAGAGATCCCATCCCTCCCTCACAGCCCAGCAAAGAGATCCCATATCTTCCCTCACAGCACAAAGATCCCATTTCTCCCTTACAGCCCAGCACAGAGAACCTATCTCTACCTCACAGCTCAGCACCTGAAGTCCATCTCTTCCCTCACATTCTATCACAGCAATCCCATATATGATGTGATGAAGAATGAAGCACCCTTGTGACTGAACAAGCAGAATCACATGATTGTAATGTGTAAAGTTTTGCATTTGCGGTCAAAAAGAATCAGTGTCAAAGGGGCCAGCAAAACTGACCAGAGAAGGAATTTAAAGCAAGATGTTGTGAGGGTGCTGATAAGCAGCCCCCTTTCTGTGCAGTAAGGCAGCTGTAGGTGCCCATGTGCAAGCTGGTTGCAGACAAAGGAAAATTATAAGTTTGTAGCATGCAAATTAAGGAGAAGGCCCTTCCCTTTGGACTCTTCCATGACATCATGCAAGTGTACTACAAAGGGTTGTAAGCAAACAAAACAACAACAACCAAAAAGAATGTGCTTCACTGTTTAAATCATGTCTGCACACACATTGTGAATACTTTCTGTTTTTGAGGCTTTTGTCTGATGCAAAGAGTTTTGCCTGATGCACAGACAAATGAAACCTAAAATAATCTCACATGCACTCTATTCTTCCACAATCTGAATGCCACAGATCCAAATCCTTATTTAAAACTAATGATGTCTGTGTTTGTCCAGATCCTGCATCCAGATTCAATTGAAATCAATGGATAAAGATAAACAAGCCTGCATCTGCAAGGCATCTACAGCTAATGCACAGAACGCAAGCAACAAACAAAACCTCCAGTGGAATAACTTGATGCAGGCTGGAGCAGTAGCCCACCACATGCAGAGATCAAACAAGCTAAGAAGCTAAACTAGATTATCCCTTTACAAAACAAGCAGAAAAGATTCATGTTATTCTCCTATTCTGCATTAAGAATGGAGTAAAACCATAATGCTGAAAAAGAAAAACTGTTTTTTTTTTTAAATAATGCCTATAACTGCTTTTAAATAGTGCTTAGCCTGTGATTTATACAGCTGGAGGCTCATTTTGAATTTAAAATGTGCAAGTTTAAATAGGCTCAGTTACGGAACTTAGCACATTCTAAAAATGGCCCACATATGCATACCCTTCAATACATTATTCTGTCATATTACAGAGACCAATGATTGTCATGATGCATGGATGAGCGCCTTACGTGTCCTGGAGACAGGCATCTCCCCACATTGCAGCTACCAGGAGAACAGAGAGATGATTGGCCCACTTTTCAAATGACCCTGTGTTACCATGGTGACCATACACATGACCTATCAAGACATCTGGCTTCGCCACAGCGATTCATCTCATTGTGCCTTTAACAAATCTTATTGTGTTTAATGTGATTAGAGGAACCATCCCTGAACCAAATATGCCAAAGGCTTTCCAAGAGGAAATGAGTAAAAAGAACCTTTGAAATAACTGGCCATATCTGAACTCATGGAAGACATTGTGCAAACGAAATGATGAGTTTCCTACATTATTAGGCATATGAAGGTTTTAAATAATTCCCCTGTATATAAACTGTGCTGAAACTTGTTTTGTATGAGCTTTATAATAACATACATTTCTAAAAAACATTATTATATTATGCTTAATATACAGTGCCATAAGTATTTGGACAGTTATGTTCTGTTGCATTATTTGTTCACACATTAAAAGCAGGAAATGTGTAGCATTAGTTCTGTCCATTGCTTCTGCACTCAGAGTCTTGCGTTCGGTGACAACACGCATGAACCAAGATGAAGATGAGGGAGTTTATTCTGACAGAAAAGTAGTCAAAAATGTCCAAAAATATGCCATTCTGTACATTTGCCTCATATTCATATTTTAATCATTAAAGATTTCTTGACTTGACATCAAACAGAGTAATCTTTCTTATATTTTGTCTTATATAACACTTATAGAGGGCACTGTATATATTCTGCTTGATAATGGTTTATTAATGACAGTCTTTCACATTCTGTTACTACACTAAAAGTTGCAACACTCCATGTAGCATGTCCAAGGCAAAAAAACAACCATTTGGACATTTAATCCCAGATTTGAAGTTGGGTTAGGATAAAGATTATCTGTTTATCTTAGGATAAAGACTAAATCTTTTCAAAGATTTAGTCTTCAAATGGCTAAATATGTGTCACTAGACAATACAAACAACTCCAATACAGTAGGCTGATACTGCAAATATGTTTGAGCTACAAACAAACCCAAAACAGCAAGAGGAATCAGAATTTCTGCACCACTGAAGCACCATTATCCGTTCAGAGGAAATTTCGGTTTTCCGTGACATTTGTCTAAGCATCACCCAAGAGACAAGAGAAGAATCTTTTCCTTGCCGTCACAGTTTATTCAAGGATGCACTGTAAAATCCTACTACAGTAAAACTGTTGCTAGGACACCACAGAATTCACAGATAGCCATGAATCCCCATTAAGAAATCCCACATCTGACATTCCTGGAATACCTTCTTTTACAGCAAGTACTACCTTTGTGCGGATCCACCTGTGAATTGCTAAAAACTACTTTCACAAACAACCACTTTCAATAAAATGCCTCAAAAGTATTAAGACCCATCCTGTACTAGCATCCTGTCTCCAAGTTGATTAAGCCTAGCCAACACACACACACTGCAGAGTCAAACATGTCTGAACAGTTTTAACTCATGGTTACAGGCTCTACTGTCAACTTTGCCTGGGGAAGAGGGAGTATGTCAGGTTTGATGGGGCAGAAATACTTAGGTATTGTTCTGGCAGAGTGGTCCCAGTAGACTGCAATCAAGTGTGCATGTATTTGCCAAGGTGGAACGACTCTGAGCCTTTGGGCTCTCATCTGCTTGATGTGATGAAACACAGGTTTGTTTCACATGGGAAAAAGAAAGCGGTCATACGCACTTTTCAGATAACAGGCCCTAAAATGTCCCAAAAACATTCTCATTCTCTTATGCAAGTGACTGACCAAAAAGAGTTTTTAAATACCTACTTTTTAAATATTGGCCAATAACCAATACAATAATGATATATTAAAACATGAAGCCCACATTTTAGGTTTTTAGGCTTATAAAAAGTATTTTTTTAACATTTAGGCCTACATGTTAAATTTAACATATAAATTTAATATTTGGTCATAAAATATATAAAAACATCTGATATTGTATTGTATTGTATATTTTTATATATACAATACCCTAACCCTAATTATATTTTAGAAATATAATATTTACAAAATGTACTTAAAATATTTGTGAACAAAAAGACATTATGCGCTGTCAGGGTTAAATCTGGATCAAAGAGGCATATTCAAATGTATTTCTAAAAAATATGTATATAAATAACACATACTACGTCACCATAATGACACAAACCCAGTGGCCACACATGACTCTCTTATCAAACAACATGACGCTTTCATTTTTAGCAAAACTGGTTAGGCAGGAGTGAACATGCCTTTTATCATGATTATCACTGTTCAATGACATTCAGTAACAAACAGCTTCACTGGGCTATGAGCACAGTCTCAGGGTCAGCTTTGTTATGGCTTCTTAGCTTGGTGAAAAATAGTGTTGTGTAGTGTAGCAGCAACAGTGTTGTACTCTGAGGCCACTGCTCTGAAGGACATTATACAAGTCAACACAACTAACCCAAACAAAGATACATCTGACTCCAAAGAAATACATATCTGAGGTCATCTTCAGCACAAAAACATTTTAGTGCCGGAGCTAGAATTAATGCTAATGACCATTTTAGACCAGTGATTGACTGTTTAAAAATCTAGTTAGCTACCTTGCTGTCTACAGATGGTACATATTAGTTCATATATCCATCTACCACTACCTGAAAACTGACAACCTTAAAATAAAAGCAGTGGTTAAAAAAACGCCACTGAAAACTAGTTTGTTTTTCTGCTAGTCAGTAAGTGATCAAATTAAACTGGCCTTTTCACGGGACACTACATTAAAAACTATCATTTTTTAATTGTTTTGCTCAATGAAACTTCAAAAACTCAATGTCAATAGCTAAGCTTTGACAAGAAGCAGAAAATATCAACATGTAAAAGATGCCTGCTGGCTGTCCCTGGTCATTCTGCTTTAAACTCTGAAAATAATAGCCACATTGTTTCCCCTTCAAAAGCACAACAACATATTAAGGATTATTGTTTACCAGGAAGAGGATGAGAGAAAGCAAGAGAGAGAAAATAAAAGACAGGGATAAGAGAAGATGGTGAGCAGATGATGGGGTTATTTCATTCTATCCTCCATTTTAGCTCCAACACACTGTCCAGCCATCTTACCATCACACCCCACTCACTCTATATTGCATTTTCAGTGCTGTTAAAACGTTTACCAGAAGACCAATAAAAGTTTCCTTAAATGTTTTTGTATCCAAATGTTTTGTAAAGCCTGTTTAGTTAATAAAACTGATTTACTTTGAGATGTTGTTACATTTCTGGTTGACAACTGTACTCATCTTTCAAATGACTTTTATTTAAAGTGACTTTTTTATTTTTAATTTAATTTCAGTACAACAAACCCAAAATACAGGTTCATGTTAGAAAATCTGTCAAGTCAATATAAAACACCATCTAAAACCCCACCATTTGAAATGTAATTCAGAGGTAAATAAAACATAAGACAGAACTTGATTTTATACACTGGGACACGGGGAATCCTGAAAAGTGCTGCTTCTGATGATAAAGAAACGTGTTTCAAAGGTGCAAGTTATTACAGTTCAATTTAAATGTACAAGTAAATTTTTTTTATCTTTTTTGTATCAATCTGCACTGCACTATAAAGAAAATAAAGGTATATTTAGTTATTATAAATCTGTGATGAGAAAATATTGTCTGTTAATGAATGTAAGGACCAGAGTACCTGTGGATGGAGTGGAACTGCTCATGGTAGTATGACAACACGAAGAGGCAGAAACAGGAGGCTCTCCGGATGCCCACTAAAACACACAAACATAAGAGTCTCAATCAACCTGGCAAATGGGATCTATGAGCTATAATGTCACCTTGAACTCTGATGAGTTCACCTTAAAAACTTGTTGTTTATACAATAGGCATGGCAGTAAGAGAAACCATAAGTTTAAATCAATGGGATTCTAAAAATCACTATCATTACTGCTTTGAATGAACCCCTAACCCTAAGTATTGAATGGACAACAACAATACCTCAAATTATACAATAATTACAAAAAGTTTATTACTTTTTTATTATGACTAATAATCAGACTTGTGATTTTATCCTAAAATCAATCACTCCATCAGAAATCTGAGTCATAGCTAAAGCCACAGCTTTGGGGAAGGCACTTTTTTTTGGGCCTGAATGCAATCATCTACCAACACCTTAGCAAGCACCCACCAATGCACCTACCCTAGCAACCACACATAACAACATAGTAAATGCCAAGCAACTTCCTGGTTACCACACATCATTCTTAGGCCTGTCCTGAAAGCATTACTATATTAAAATTCAGGTCAGGTGTATAAAGTTGATTTCTGATCAGGTGTGACTACAAAAAAGTCAAAATAAACTACAATCAAAGTACAGTAGGTTCCTCTGAAAATTAGAACAAGAAAATTAATTTAAACGCATCCCAGAACTATACAGCACTAAGCAATTGCTTTTCCATACTTAGGGATTAAAATTATCCCTTTAAAAACATCAGGAATTAAATTGAGAGATCAGTGGGGCGGCTATGCATAACCAATCAAAGGCCCCTGTGCCACATTAAAAGACTGTTTTTGGCCTTCTAGGGAAATTTCAGTGGTTCAACAATTCCTTGAGGACAGTGGCTAACAAGCACACAAATGCATCCATTAGCAGCAAATTGTTTGTGAAGTGGATGGATCAGAAATACAGTCTTTTTAGCTACAAGATGGCTGGCATGTTATCATTCCCTCAGACAGCCAGGCTCTGGGAATTGTCTTCATTTGTGTTTTATGTCCTCAGCGAGTCACTTACTGTTTGGGGAATACCTTAATTGTCTTCTTCGTCAGTTTCTAATTTTAGAAGTTTTTGACAGGGGATTAGACTGTTTTGTGAGAGCTAGACAATCAAGATTGTGTTGAACTGGATAAAAATTTAATTGGTTCCATGACAGTTTAAAAAGTTATTTAACCAATAGGAGTGAATGCTCCTTTTATATTTACTAATGGTTGATCAGATTAAAATAAATTGCCATGGCCTACTAAAAACCAGACAAATATACATTATGTAACAATATGAAAGATATCATTATGTTTGTGGCTCCAGTCCCCCATGACAGAGGACAAGAAACTTTGGAAAAGAGATAAATGGATTATGTTTGTGACATCACAGCCATAGGAATATTAAGACTGAACTTCAAAAAGAAAAATGAACTACTACTACAAAGAAATGGTAGTACCTGTGCTGTGACTGCACAGTGATGCTTACTAGTGACCTAAGTTTGAATCCAGCTTGGGTCATTTCTGACCATGTTGTCCCCTTGAAACACAATGGTCAAAAATGTCTGTCTGAAAATGTATGACTGTAGCGGTTCTGATATTGTTCTGTAAGCATCTGATATTTCAGATCTATCAGGGTTAAAATGAAACAAAAAGAGCAGGCGTTATAAACGAAAACGCCTTTGTAGTTCTTAAAGAGTTCAGAGGGGTCGTACGGGGAGCTCAGATGAGGACACACACAGCCAGTCTGAAGCTTCCACAGCGGAGACATGCTCTACGGTTTGTGTTATTCATCTCAAGTGTTGTTGGAAGGGAGAGCTTGCTTCAGGTTGAGTCACCACCAAAGCTGTTTCCCTTTTAGTGCGTTATTGTCACTTCATCCTACCAGGATATAACACAAAAGCTTATCTTTTTCTTTATAGATGAAATTTAAAAAGCCCAATTGGAGTATGAATATGCAAAAAAGCAACACAAAAGATAGAATCTCTTTACCCTTTACAGCTAAGCCCTTCTCTAATGCCTGTGACATTTTGCGTTGAGACGAGCTGAGGGTGATGAAACAGTATGCTGCTCAACGCTCGCATCATAATCAGCATTTCTCTAAACACGCCCTCAGAGGGCAGGGGCAGGTCACATGGCCCCACCCTCATCGCCATATATACGTCAGTGCTGGTCGCCAACTCAGCCGTGCCATTTTACCGCTCTGCTGTCATTATTGCTGAGTGCATTAATTAGTTGAGGGCAGAGAGAGAGGGAGAGGACTGATTGCAATTATACCCATTCACTGCTATTCTCTGCAGTCTCTGCATTAAAACGGGAGCAAAGCTCATTATAGAAATAAATGGGCCACTTTAACTTCAATAGCGTCAATAACCCAGCATAAAATTGTAGGTTTTTCTATTTGGATTTTCTAAATATTTCCTCAGCAAATATTAGGAGAGATATTTTAGGAACAGTGGCAACATATATTTGATATGTTAAAAATAGAGCTTCTGTGTATGTCAAGCAGAGAAGCAAAGATAGAACGGGTAGTTAGGTGAATCTCACACAACCTGTCAAGAGTCCCATTTCAACCCAAAATAAACTATAATTTAAGAAAATAAATTATAAATTATTATAATTTATTTAAATAAAAAATAATTATAAATTACCAAAATTAAAATTAATAGCACTGTGACATTATTTTCAAGAAAATTCTCTTTTTAAGCACATTACAGTCCTCTGCTGAGTGCTTATATTCGAAAACAAACTAAAATAACTCAGGAGAAACACTCTTCTTGTACATTATGGTCATATATTAGGGCAGCTTCATTCATTCTTGTAAAAAATGTGATTACACAGATGTGAAAGGTTTTCTTGAGAGTGGGGACATTATTTCTGCAACAACAAACAGAAAAGCTGCTGCTACTTGTTGCTTGAATGTCATTTATAAGATGTGTTGCAGTTGCAAAAAAACTTCCAGGACAAGGACAGCTTACCAAATTATCTTTTTAAAAGTGAGCAGAAGGCAGGACCAGGCTTTAAAGATAGTTAATAATGGTTTGATCGTATAACAGCCTGGCGAGGGGATATTCTGTAATTAACAGGGGCAGTGAAAATTAAATCAGGTTGTCAGGGACGCAGAAGTTAATAATGTAAAAGCGCAATTTTCACTGTTCATTAATCTGAAGAGCACATTGCTGAAGGTTATATCGACCTTTGATATTGTATTGATACGCAGTAGTGTAGTAAGGAGTGTTGCTTCAAAATGAAAGGAAAAACTTGTCCTTCAAACATAGTTTCAAAATTGAAAATTCTGTAATTTACTTCATTCTTGACATGTTACGTGCAGTAACAAGACATGCAAAAACCAACGGTGCTGACAACAAACCAGTGGGACGCAAATTAGATATAAAGGCTGCAGCAGAGTGGATGTTTTTTGTGATAAGTTACTTAAAATTCAGTTTGATCTCCAAATAAAGCTATTGTACAAGCTGTATTATTGCATTTATAGTGTGGTTTTGTCAGTTCTGGAGCTCCGAAGCCTCAGTTCCCATTTACTTTAATTATATGGAAATGAGCAGTATGAATATTTAGCATAATAGATTGCTTCAGTGAAATAAATTAGTACAGATTTAAAACAACATGAGGGTAAATGTGACATTACTAAATGTTTATAATAGAACCACTTCATTTATTAAAAAAAACAAAGGCAAAAAAACATAAAACTATATAAAAAATTTCAAAACACTATGCATAAAACATTTAAATCGTTAAATCGTTTTGATCGTATTGGCACTGTGGGATGCTAGGACACTGGTTTTTGATGTTGAAAGCAGCAAACAAAATAACAGTGGAAACAGTTGGGTGGGATGGTGAGAGGGGGGTGCCAAAGGGAGATTTGCCCTCATGTATTATTCAACATGGTGTCATCATAGAGTATATATTGGGCCAAACTGCCAACACAACAATTGTCATAATCTAAAAATTGCTACAATTCACAACACAAACACTAATCAAATTATAATGCAATAAACTAAACATACTACCCAGCTAACAGCAGTGGCCTTTACACACATCGGCCTGTAAAAGGCAGTAAATCCATGCCTGTGTCGGACGGTAAACTACCGCTTCCCTGGAAAAGCACAAATATTAACTGACAGCAAATAAATCAATATCCCTGAGACTCAAGTCATCCGTTTCCCAAGGCTTGACCACAACATGTCGCTCTGCCAAATTGCCCTGTTACAACAGGCATTGGCAGACAATAACATTTTCCATCAGACAATTGAAGAATTTAAGAGTGAATTTGTGGCTGAGAGCTCTCTGCTGGAGCAGGGAATATGCTGTCTGGATACATGCCAGGCTGAAATGATCCTAAGTTTTGCACCCTGACAAACAAACAAGTCAGGGTGCTTTGCTTCCCAGCTTGGGTTTAAAGGCAAATGCCTTGAGTGGTGGTTTTGTCCTGCAGAGCGTGCAATATTGAAATAAATATGGAGCTAGATAGACAACAGACTCTTCTTCCTGGGGATATTATGCAATGAGTGAATAGTGCCTCAGCCATTTCATGTTTTTTGACACCCTGGTATACGTTATTGGGTTTTTGTATCATGCACACATACACGCAAGCAGAGGCACGCAAAAAATTGCGCAATAAAATCCCAACCGTAAAATCTTATTGTGTGATTGGCAAGACAAGCAAATAACTGTACGACAATTATGTAAAAAATCTCAGGTAAATTGATCTTTTTAAGGAGAATTTATTCAAGACGACAAGATAAAAAAACAGATTAAGAATTAGATTTTCTTTAAGTGTCTGATCAAAGCGATACCAATTATAGAGCCAAATCATATTGACCAAACAAGACTTCTCATTTTATCACATCTATTTATTTCATCCAACTCACTCTCTTAAACAGTGATGAAGAATTCACTCTCTGCTTTTACCTTTAATGGACCTTTAATGTGAACATGTGTTTAGTCTCAGCAGCTGGTTTAATTCTTTTTATTGCGATTGTCTAGCCATGCATCAGGAACCAGAGGCTTGTAAACTGCTATAAATAGATGTACATATAAATGACCAGTTCTTGTTCATAGCAAATTATCATAGCAAATTATTTTATAGACTACGCCAGTATGCTAATAATTATTCATTGTATACATATGGAACATTATGTTCCCATTGGCATCCCTATTATTACTTGCAGTAGACTGATGGTTATGGTGGCATAACCATAACTGAAAAAAATATTCAAATCAACCTAATAACATAACAGATCAATAGCCCACTGTAATCTTACCGTGCATTACTCCTCAGTAAACACTGAGATACCAGGTTGTCTACTGTATATATAAAAGCACATGATGACAAGTACCAGTAAGCCAGGTGTCAACAGGGATTTCATCAACAGATGGATTTCAGAGTGCAGCAAAGCAGCAACAAAACAGAACAAACTGCTCATTTATTTAGTGCCATTTATTAAGTGTCTAAGTGTAATCAACAGCTTTAGAATTCTGCAATTGCGTGGCTGACCCATAGTTTATTTTAACCACATTCTTAATTACATTCAAATGTGACCAAATAGGTTTTTTTTTTTTTGCTTGTTTTACAAAAGTATAAAATATGCCAATTTGCCACATATTCCCATAAGCAATTTTGCAATATGCCAATAAGCAAACGCACATCAAACGGCAGAACACGTCCAAAGACATTTTACATCCACCACTCAAATATTGCAAACGTATATACATAGTTTAACCATCTGAGGAAATATATCCTACATCAAAAATAAGTCGTTCTTTAAATAAAACTGACAATGCATGCACGTGACATTAGCAGTCAACGTGCCACTTTCGCATTCTATAACCTAAAATTAACCAAGTTCTGCACCACTAACGCAGCAACCATCACATATTCCACGTCAGCCCTAAAACATGTTAGTTTCTGATAAAAAAAAACAACCCAAGCCAAACTGTACCTTAAACTCATCTCCAGTATGTCAGATTATTCCTCTTTTTAAAAGCGACTAAAGGAGAGAATGAAAGAGTGACAGAGACAGACAAGCTGAGTAGGAGGAGAGTGACAGAAGTGCGTGTAGGATGAAAAGTGAAACAGACGGAGCTCAGAGGATAGTGATGGTTCGGGAGACAGGAAAGGACAGAAGATGAACCACATGAGGGGAGGGGGTGTTTAATGTGCGAGATTGAGAGAGACAGGACATACGCATGCACACACACGCGCTATTGTAAAACGGGTTGATGTCGGGGAGCCGTGGACAGATCGACATGGTGAGAATAGTGAAAAACGCGATCTGCGTATGCACTTAGTAACAGAAAGCAAACAACTCGTTGTAAAACGTAGCCTCATAACACTGTTAAGTGCGCGAGCGTCATGACTGGTTGGACAGGGAGAAAGAATTGTAAAAAAAAAATGGACAGCAACAGGTTGGTGAGTCTCCCTAGAAACAGAGTGCGCTGTAGTCCGCGGGGAACAGCTGTCCTGTGGTTTCGTGTTCGCTTTCTGGCTGTATGACACTGCAAGCAAGCGACGCAAAAAAACAGAGTGCTTTATGAAGCAGCAAGGGGCCGTGTGCTAGTAGCGTGGAACGTTTTGCATATAATAATGGGAACGTTTAAAGGCTATTTACTGTAGGCAGCAAGCCTGCTTTTACATACGCGCAAAAGCCGGCGTGCGCATGCGCAATTATGCCACCTGCTGAGTTGCTTGAGAAACGCCAGTGAGGAAAAACGTTCGGTGATTGTTGTAAAATATTGTATACAGTCAAAATAATGGACCAGGTGAACATTAAACATGCTGTTGGCTTTGGATTGGTTTGTACATCACCACCTCAAGTTGACTTGGTCTATTTAGTGTGCATGACAATGTAATGGTTTCTACCCCTGTGGTCATAATACTTTATAACAGTTTAGCACATTGTGATTAACAAAATAGGTTTAGCAAGGAGGAAACAAATCTAGACACCGTAATTAATTTATAATTTTTATAAAAAAATTAAAAGAAATAAGCAATCCTAAAATAAAAAAATACTGATATATGAAAAAACTAACTGATATATGACAAGAAATCACAGTATTATTCGTGACCCAGAAATCAATAATATGGCATGCGACAAATACATGATCAGCTGTGACATTCCACATGCATTATCATTTTGTTGCTGAATTGTTGATATGCAAAAAAAAATTTTTATTTAATTGTCTGGCAAAAAATTCTGATGGTTTGATATAAAGGCCAGGGTATGTGTTTTTGTGTGGTGTCAGCTCCAATGTCTATGATATCTATTATTGAGATGCCCCCCCAGTAACAGGATACGACTGGACAAATAGAACATTCCAATTAACTAGCACTGTTGAAGGATTCACAGTCACAAGGTAAAAGTAAACAGCACTTAATAAATAGGAAAAGACAGATGAAAGTGGAAAAAAACATTTTAACAGGTAACACAGACCATAACAGTTTATAACATATATCAGACCCTCACGGGCTGGTGGCCCTTAGTTTGTTTCTGTAATTGCAAGTGTACAAAACACTCAACAGAAGTTACAACTAACAGCTGCATCTTAAAGCATTTACTATAGTAATTATAGTAACCATAATACAATAAAACAGTGATAATTTGCTATTAGGCAACCTTGCCATCAGAATAGCCTCATAAAAAGAAAGGTTTTGAAATCAGAAAGCACCATGTTATTTGAAAAACAAAAACCTTTGCAAATATCAAATATATAGTAGGCATTCAGTACCATTGTAAATATACCATATTGTTACCATCCGATACCCTCTCTGCAGCACAGTACAGCCACTGTACATTGTAAGTGTCATTTATTGTACAAAGGATTTACTACATTAATACAATATCATTTCATTGTAGAAACAACAATAGGAATATAATTACAGGAACTACATTAAGCTGTAGGTATAATAAATAGAGATTATAGTTACCATGGTAATTTTTTGTAAGGGGCACTGCCAAGAGAACTTTACCTTCATTAAAGGAAAAAATATATATTTAAACCAGTAAAAATATGCTAACATGTTAGCGTTTGTCACAACACGTTGAGTTTGACATACCTCGTGTTAATCTCACAGCCAATTTTCACATTCTTAAGAAAACCTACCCAGCTCCAGAATAATTCAGTTAATACAGTGCTTTGGCTCATTCACTGAAATGTGGCAAGGCATTTGGCCTGCTGTCTGATTACCCACAATTCTCCCACTCCTCAAATAAAGAGAGAAATCAAGTCGACACAGGCATTGCATGCTTTTAATTTCCAGAGCGCAGGTGAGATGAGCATGTTTTGGTGCTTTATAACAATGTTATGTGCTTACACACACCAAATACCCGCTGCTGCCCTCAGGGGGGTAACAAAGTTTGAGTGAGAAAGGGAAGGGCTGGGCTTCCGTATTTACTGCTTACCTTTATACACAAACATCAGAAAGCCAACAATTACACGCTTAGAAACCAGTCCAGAGATTCAGGCTATGAGCTGTTTGAAAGTTTTTCTCTGTTGTGTGGATCAGGGAATGATCTAGTCTATAATCACACCTCAGATGCTGTCAGGGGCAGCTCAGAGAAAACAGGAAAGAAGTTAATCAACACCATTTAATGATTATACTGTTCCTGCTGAGCATTCTCCATATTTTTGCAGCTAACAACAAAATGGTGAATCTTACGAAAGTTCATGAACATGTCCAGGTCAGAAGAAAGAAATTGTATTTTTCCATATAGAAAATGCCTTGTTGTGAGTGGTTTGTGTTTGTTCCTCTGCTTAAA